>JANTFA010163905.1:0-10128 GCA_026413405.1 Phytosciara flavipes
AAAACTGGTGAAATATGATTTCGATTTCAAAATATCAAAAATCTAGGGTGCGGAGTTCGAATGCCGGAACGAATTCTGCATTATTTACAGCTGTTGTCTTCACCATACAATGAAAGTTTCTCGACTTTCAAGAAACACACAAATAGTTCGACTATTTAAAGTTTTGCGGTAAAGTTTCATTAAAACAATGGACAGATGTTTCTACAAGTGTTCAATATGAAACATAAGTGAAAACAATGTGTAGCTTTAAATGCATAAGAGAAAGCTCTGATTGTTCACCCAGGTATAATTAGCTTATTTTCGGAGAAGAAAGCAGTCTTGATAATTGTCATTTTGCGATTTGCGTGACTGTAGTGCAGCATTCAAAGTGTGACATGTAAGATCTGGCAAATAGTCTAGTCTTGAACATTCAAATAAGAGTTCGAATTTCTACACTTACAGTGACGGAAATTTTGAAAACCGACACATTTTCTGTATCTATGTTTTACTTGAGTCTTTAATTTCTCCATATGAAAATGCTTCCAAAACTTACTTAAAAAACAAGAAAACCACAAAACGGATAATGTGCTTCAAAAGTCAGTGAATGTTTCATGCGACTTTCGACATCATAACTTATGATTCATAAGTGCATACAAACTCAATACAAAGAACGGCTTTCACAAAGCTATAACGAATTATGCTCAGTCAACATGTACGTATAGATTACTGAAATCTTTGCTACTTAGGCTCAGCTCAGAATGTAAAACAGTCACTTTGATTAATCGGATTTTGGTTTCATTTGTAAACTATTGACAGCAACAATGTGGAGAAATAATGTTTGTTGGAATCGAGTCGCTGGGTAAAGAGCCAGAGCTCTTGAAGTACTCGGAAGAGAGGGCTCTTAGTTTCTTTTGCATTAAAACTGAGTACATTTTATCCGATTTCACTGACTCTATTTACATTTGAAAGGTATGACCAATACTAACTCAGAGAAAACCATCGGTTCAGTGAATCACGAAGTAGGGCTTTTGGACTGAGGCAGCCACTTGACATAACTGTTTTTTGCGAATAACTCAAGTAAATTTCATCCGATTTTTATAATTTCTGTTCCATTTGTTCCATCCAGGGCCTCGGGCTGGACTATGACCGCTACTTTATGTGCTATGCGCTTTTTGAGGCTTTACTTCGTGCGGGCTATTTAGAATTTTAGATTTACGCAACAGTTATGTTTCATGAATCGTAAAACTGAGAGGCATTTTTTGGGCAAGACATTTTTAAACTCGATTTTAACGGTGAAGCCATGATTTTTGGTCAAACGAAGAAAAATTTAGGTATCATTGTCTACTCGGTCGATCAAAAATGTCCCATCATGGCTTCACGGTTAAAAATCGATTTTGAAGATGTCTTGGTCAGCAAAATTTTCCGGGCGAAATTGCTTTCTTTTTAACTGTCTAAAATGTCGAAATTTCCTGTCTAGGTGTAACTAGTCTTAGTATCGCACGCTAAATTCTTATCAATTTCATTGTGCCAATGAAATCTAATTAGAAAACCCCACAACAGAAACAGATAACGGATTAATGATCGCAATATGAGTAGTGATTCCATCCGCACATAACAGTCTTTTGTTTCAGTATTGCTGTATGTTATGTACCCCAAAATTGTGTTGTTCGTGTGTGAGAGTGGGAGTGTGTGGAATAGCACACACATATTCCAAAACACATAAAATATTCCACAATTCAAATTCCATATCAACATGAATAATTTCGTGAATTTCGTAATTTAAATTGTGTCAATTCCATCGCACAATGGGCCCTAAACCATTGTATTCAAGTTCGCTCTACCCTTAAACAACAAATAAAATATCAAAACTTTTGAATTTCTAAAACAATAAACTATACTTTCTCACAGACTTTTACTCTACTATCTTGATCCATTTGAATATGATTATATGGAAAATCTAATAATTTATTTATCTTTAAAGCTTTGAATTTATCTTAAGCTTCCATTTTATGTTATTCCATGTGAAATCGTTATACATTTTACACACCCCGAAAACGTATAACGTATACAACAATACATGTGTGTAGTCTAAACTAAAATGAATGTGATGAAGTTGAAACGAATGAAAAGCTGTAAAGATTTTGTGTATTTATGTGCAATATCTCGATCTCGAGGACTACATAAAACTACAATATCGTATCTAGATAGTTATACGTATCCATGGTTCAGAGAAGTTAAAATGGCACCCATTTAAAACATACGAAAGATATGTTTAACTGTTGTTAGTTTGTCCCACTTATCGACAATATCTATATCACTCCCTGCTATTTTAAATTTCCGTGTGTAGGCAGAGTAACATAGGAAATTGCCATAAGCTGGGGTTTATTGGGATAATTACTCAAATATGTGGAGCGCTTCACCTTTCACAAAGATGAAAATGTTCGATATTAACATTCTTAATACGAATTTAATGTACTTGGTTTTGATGTGGCAGTTATAATAGACGTGCACAGTTATTTGCGATACTATGCGAAACTGTGTGTAGATACATAATACACAACTGCAGGCTATGACACTGGCATCAATGTTCGAGATTTGCGATCGCAATTGAAGGGTAAACTACTCCGGAAAGTTGTGTTACACCCTCACGAAAAGACTCAGACTCAGACTTCTCTTGAAGAGTTTGAGTCAATCTCCATTTCCAGAAAGAGACATCCTGTGGTAAGGCTACGGATCCTGTTACCTTCAAACATAGTTTTCCAATAGTCCCTCGAGCCGAAGTTCGCTTCTCGTTAAAAGTCGACAATGTTCACTTTCCATCTGGTCAGCGCTGGACCGACACTCGACACGTTAGAACTTATATGTTAGAGTAGGTTGAACAACTAACTCAACTGCCGCCGCTCGGTACTAGCAGTTGGACCAGCTGTAGCGAGTTGTTGTTGGCGTGATGTGCTTGAGTTAAAAGTCACCGATTTCAACTTAAAAATACAAATTTTATTCAAAATTATTTACCCATTTGACAACGGATGCGATCTCTATCGAGTTCTATAATGAATTGATCTAAATACCGATGAACAAGCACATCGAGATAATACGATGAACGAATGCATATTAGTTTGTCATAATGATTTTTAGGTTGGGAGCAAGTGCTCTATGCAACAGCTACTAAAATCATTTGTAAATATATTGTGCTAGTCTCTTTATTATCATTCATATATTTAAGTACCTGTGCCTTCCTGATCTTATTCCTTCGTCCCAGGCCCGTAGCTACGGCTGAGATATAGGAAAAACCGGTTTTTATTCATTTCCTTTATACAAAAATATTTTTCTCGGCTCTGAGCCCACGCTGGGAGCTTCAAAATAAGTTTCTAGCTACGGGCCTGCTTCGCCCACATTTTCTAAGCATACCTTGGACGGTCCAACTGTCTCAGATTTGTCACGTTTGCTCCGTTTCGACCGTCGTTGGTAGTTTACAGTGTGTGTGTACTTTCGTCACAGACGCATCCATCGTCCATGACCGCTGGATTACATCTTTTTAGGGCACCATACAAGTCTATCGCTCCATTAAAGTCTTGTGTATGTGTATTGACGGACTTCTTCCCACTTCCGTCTCGGTACATAATTCCAGGTGAGCAGACTTTTCCAACGTCTTCACAAAAGCTGTAAGTCTTCAACGGTCTATTACAATCTTGCACACAATTTTATATGTCCCAAATTCAGCGCGATCCTCTCAAACGACCATCCTTCTTCTTATTTTCTTCTTCATCGCTTTATTTTTGCCTACGACTAGTGTTTGCAAAAATTCTCCCGATTTTCTAGTCATCTTGACTTCCATGGCCGGTATGCGTTTCTCATTGATCGTGTTACGGGTCTCGCATTAGCAATTTGCTCATTCTTTTCTTGTTTTAGCCCGAATCGATTTTGTCACTGTCCTATTTGGCAGGCCCAACTGTGCTTTGGTCTTCCCCTTTTCTGCACCATACACAAATAACTCCAGTAATCGTGGTAAAGGCAAAATTAAAGAAAATTGGCAACGTCTAGTCACAAATACACAGAGCGCACTTAAAATTGTTTTAGACAACCAGAACGATCCAAAATCGACAAAAGAAGTGAGAAAACGTCATTGACACATCATTGACTCGATAAAGTGCATACTTGTCGAGTTATTAGTGATTTCAATCTGATGAGAGCACTGAAAAAGCGTGACATCATTTAAATATACTGCACACAAGTCGCGAAAAGTCAAAGTCGGGTCACACCGTTTTTGGAAGTAGTTTCCCCCTCGATTACAATTTACTAATTTGACTGAACCAAATTGTTTTGCAATATTATTAATGTCTCAAGAGCTGCTTAGCAAAAGAGAATATTTTTATCAAATATCAATCAGAAATCGGTTTGGGTTTATCATGTTTTTGGTATGGACTGAGTGGCAGTCTGTATTGAAACCAATAAATAAATCCAACTTTCATTTCGTATTTTTTTGATCTTCAAAGCTTTGAATGACCATCATTCGACTTGTTTATTTAAAAAAATATTTTGTCGTAGATTAAGAATCGAAACACAGTCAGTGGCGGATCAAATTATTGCAAAAATCGTGACGTTCTTGGCATCACACTAACTTATAAAAATTAAATCGCAGCTCGGAAAGGAACGTTTGACAGTGTCACGTCCCGTATTTGATCCCATTCAAGTCTTGCCTAGTCTTGTTTATGAAATTATTTTGATTTTATTTTTGTGTCAACTGAAATTCAATCAAAGGTTGAGCTTCCAACGATAGACAACTTGAGTCTAAATTTACGCCCAGGGACGCTGAAAACCTACATCCGCCACTGAACAACGTTCAATGCAAACGCAAAATGTACAAAATGTTTGCTCGTTATTTATTGCCAACTTTGTGTGCAATAACTTTCCCAACACAAAGTAATATGAAAAGGTCACCATCCGGATTTGTGAACATTTTATTAATCAGAGTCCGTACATATCACCTTTGAACTGTCCATTTGTTTCGAAACAACATAGATCAAAACGTATTTAGGATAACCAATATTTCGCCTACAATGTTCATCCTATAAAATGCAGTGCATAGTCGAACTGCATAATGTTTGACCCGAGCACAATTATAATTGATATGAACTCTGATGTGACGTCATTTAAGTTAATTGGATTATGCTAGATTGTCAGTTTTAGAGAGAAATGTACTTTCATGCACTTAATGCGCCTTATATTACGGATTTATGTATGTGCATGTTGCCAACACAGAACATGCCATGCGATGAAGCATTTGGCAAAACATTTGAATTACGGATATAAATGCTAATCGGTTATTAGTATTAAAACTAGAGAGGAGAGGCAACGCATGCTTTAGGAGATATCGTGGAAAAAGTTTAATTCAATTTATGATTGTCGATTGTGATGAATGAAATTGCTGTGTTAATGAGAACAACCTTACAAGGGATTTGGAAATCAGTTTTCAGTGACGAAAAGTGGAATTTTTCAGGACTGGTCGTAAACTTATCGTAACGAGGTGAAGCCGAATAGGACAATCTTACGACCGACGCGACGTGTCCTCGTGCTTTCGTCACGAGTTACATTCATTAATTCATTTATTCGGGACTGTTTCTGAGACTTCACGCGAATTCACGAGTGTGTATTTAAGCAACTCGTGTAGTTACATACCTCGCCCTCGGCTCGGATATGCAAATTCTACATTTGTCAAAATAACAGCTTCCAAAGCTCGCTGCTTAAATACACACTCGTGAGTTCAATTCGTACCACAAAATGGATCCCTCATGCAATGAATGACTTACGCCACATCCAACGTAATCTACTATTCTTCTTCTCTTCCAGCCATATCGATTAACGATGACAAAATAAAGCAGCCATGTCTGACTCGATTTCTTTATACTCACTGACTGTTGTAAAATATTCACCAAGTCAACTGAAGTAAAAGATTCCGTAATTGAAAAAGAAAGTAACTTTGAAATTAGAAGTAGTAGACTTCGTTGTTATTGATGATACGATTATTTCACCTCGTAATTTGACATTATTTTTTGGAGTAAGGGGACGTATATCTGATGATTGCTCAGTTGTTTCGCTTTGAAATGATCAAATGGTCCTGTTTGTTGTTCCAATGTATTTTATTTTGTCAACCTTGCATTCGATTATCCCGCGGAAGTTTTTTTTGCTGATTTTTAGACACGCACGAAGTACGAGGGTCTCATGTCTTTACTCTTACGTTTTTAACACGTCGATTTCAAGCACCGGAGTAAAGGCAAACCTTCTGGGCTCACCCCTAGATGCCAAATCAGCAATTAAAAATATGTCCGTCGGTCTGTCGAAGGTGAGCAAAATCGGTCGATTGGATCCAAAGTTACGGTTGAAATAAGTTGTGCTATTGTCGAGGTCTGGTCGATGTTTCTCAGAAAATATTACCGGCGGTATTGCTCGCAGAAAGTTCATAGATGGTTCATAAATAGAAGGCATTGATTACACCAATCCAGGAAAAAAAGAGTTTATCAAAATCGGATCCTGGGCTAGGAAGTTAGTGGGCCTAATTTGAGCTACTCGGTCGTACAGTCAAGGTAGAGTTTTTTTGTCGATATCTTGAGTAAATTTCATTCGATTTACATGATCTTTTTTTTGTTCGAAAGGTAAAGACGACCGTAAAGTGCTAATACTGTACTCGGTAGCCCAATAAAATGGCTGTCAGCCGCCATTTTGGATTTTAGTGTTTTTTGTTTACATCTCAAGTAAATGTCATCTGGCTTTGATGAATTATTCATAGAGTTCAGTTTATAAATGAGACTTCGGACGGGGCTTTCGAAATTGTTGTAAGCAGTTTTAACAAGCGATGAGTTTAAATAAAATGATTCAGAGATAACATTGCAGAGCAGTTCTATAGACACTTAACACTTAACTATATGCTGTGATCTACTCGTACGAGCCCCCTTATGTTCGGTGTTTGCATTTTCCAATGAAAATCAGAACCGTATGATTTATTGGATATTTCGTAAAATGAGGGTTCATGGTTAACGGTTGAGTAAAGGAAGTACTAGATTTGGTTAATGTAATTTACGATAGCATTTTCTTAAAAGTCAGGCTGTCACGGCGTATTGAACGTTTTCTGAAAGCACACTCCATGGAATCAGTTTGAACAGGATTAAACAAGAGTCTTACCGGGAAATAGAAGTCTCATCGGGATATGGAGATCTTACCGGGAAATGAAAGTCTGACCAGGAAATGTAGATACTAAAATGAAACAGAGAAGAGAAATCGAAGTTTTGTTCAATCGAGTTCTTGGATACCGAGGGCTAAATTTCTGGAATTTGCTACAAAGGAAAGAGGTTTCTAACCTAATTTGTATAACCTTGTGGTACATGTTTTATTTACACAAACGGACCGACATCGGATAAATAAATTCCATTTAACCTATAACATCGGACGAATGGTACAAAAAACAAATTCAATTTAAAACTGACCGAATAGTCAAAAATCATGCCGAACTAGCACATCAAAGTTCCACCGGAATTCTTTCGCAAAACAATTTTTCTGTATTATTAATTTCACTATCAAACAAAAGCGGTGAATTTAATTTATGCTTTTAAATGCAGTTGAAATTCGGCATAAAACAAAACTGACACTGGCATACTAAAAAAAAATATTTTTTCATTCAATAAATAACGCCACATAAAGCTTTTTGTCAGACCAATTGTTCAACACAAATTATATATAAAACACAACACAACAAAAAAAAAGTTGTGGTGACACTTCAATGAATGAGGGAGAGATATTGATACTGGTCGACACGATGACGCAGTCAATGGGGGTATATCTGCAAGCAGTGATTTTATTTTATTTTCATTTTGTTTTTGTATTTATCCATGATGATATTGGTCATATAATAAAATAAATTTCACAATTTGCAAATATGTTCCGCGGGACAAAAAAGAAAAACCGATTCTACGCAAATTTCAGTGATTACGTACACTAGCCGGATATGCATTAAAAAATAAAATTAACGACGCCATTGAGAGAGCTTTGTCAATTTTTTTTGCATCTGACTTGTCTGCACACAAAAAAATTTTGTATTTTTATTCACTTGTACATGAACCCCCATGACTGGGTTATGGCACAGCAAAAATGCAATCATAAATCAATGATAACAAATATGCAATATGCATGACCAACTTTCAAAAATGTAAATCAGCCGGAGCTTTACTTTGATTTATTGTGGTTAATTAGTTATCTCGCATTATTTACAATAAATATTTTAACTTGTAATTTGTACATTGTATGATGAAAACAAATGCACTGGCACAGAGGTGTGTCATCAAACAAAACAAAAATTATCTACTTACAGATGAGATGACATGAATAATTCGCTGTTCAATAACACGCAGCGTCCACTCTCATTCTAATATTGTCCACATTCTTTGCAAGGAAAATGCTCATATGAAGTGGTAATTTGTTAATTAACAAAACTGGGGACAAAATGTTAAAAAGCCTAGTTTTAGTGTGACATTAGTTGATCTGAGGCGAAGCCGAGGACCAAAGCCGTACCTACATAGGGGCGAAAGTGAGCTGAAAAGTCTGGAGATTCAAGTGAGAAAATTTTGTTTTTAGAGAAATAATTCATTCTGTCAGAGCTTATTTACACAGTTCTGTTATATCTTCTCAGTAACCAAGATTGATCTAAGGAAGTTTTACATTTTGGAAGACAATGTTTTCCAGTTATACAACTTTTTGATAACGATCGTACGTTGTACTTATAACCAATTGATCAAGTTTTCCATCAACAGTTTTTGCAGTGATTTGATCATTGATGGAGTAGAATTAAGATGTGAGTTTTCTGTTAGCGCTATCTCATCATAGGAACTCATCAGCCACGAAAACTATTTTGCAACATTGTTTCAAGTTTCAGATACAGACTGAAATAAAAAATTTGCTTTCTACATTCCTGTCTGTACGATAGGAAACATGAAACTGATGGACAATCTCGAAGATAATATTTTTTATAGTTTTCAACATCGAGAATGGAAAGTTACAAATTTGTAGACATTGGTCTCATTTCAGAAACAAGAAAGAATTTTCTAACATATTTTTTACAATCCGGAAATGGAACATTTTGAACATTTAAAGTCGTATCGACCTTTAAATAACATTAGCAAGAAGGACAGTTTGTTCAATGGTAGTTATAAACTTAAAAAAATCGCTCCTTTCGCTCGCGTATTGCCTACCGGCGATTCAAAAATTAATTTCATTGGAAGCCGTCTCAAAATAAGACTAGTGAATTGCCTTTCACACCGATAAGGGGCCGTTCATGAATTGCCTAGCGCTAAAGGGGGAGGGGTCTTCTATTTTGTGACAAAGCGTGACAGTGGTACGGGGGTTGACAGTATCGATACATAACGAGAGGTCAAGACACATTTTTTCAATAAATTAGCGAAATTGTAAATGTAAGAGCTCGTCATGGTGAGGGGACTCAGCAGAATATATTCACACTTTTCTAAATTTATCTCAGCTCCAGTCCGTTAGGGGAAATCGGCGGACTACACGATAATAGTGACTAACAATGGCGAGGTTTAAATTACAAATCCAGAATCGTTCTAATAAGGAAATGCGTCTACGAATGGATAAATTCTGCGTTCATAAAGGTTGTGTATTTCGTCTGACGAAATTGTCAACTTTTTTTTTCGGCTCAAATTTGCTATTACAGTCACAGGCATGAAACAGCGACACTACAGAGTTGATGGCTGTCAAGTATCGCACTACGGAACTATGGTCAGTCACTCGAAAAAACAGAACAAAAATTTAGTTAAACCACGTCCTACCATGGCAAATACGAAGCGTTTAGATATTTCAGGTAAAGCAATGATGTCCATGACATCTTCAAAAAAATGCTATAAAATGACGAATGGAATCGCCCGGTGATAACTGATCTCTCCTTCAGTATGGTAATTTCGTGTCAATATTTTAGGAAAAAGACCATGGTAATTCCTTGATTCTTGGTACCTCTTCGTCATACGTGGTAAGCTTCCAAATGGCACTATTACTGGCTCCAGCCCAGCTGAAAATTTTCATTTTATTTTAAAATTTGCATGGGAAAAGGTTCTTGTGACTAAACGAAATGACATTTTACTGTTCTCGTCT
>JANTFA010163916.1:0-10128 GCA_026413405.1 Phytosciara flavipes
TTATCGAAAAACAGAAGATGTGTCTTCGGCCGGAATGATACTGTGATCACGTGATCAGTGTCACCAGCATATTCTAGAGCGATTCCCGCTGTCAGCATTTCTCAACCAACGGATTTGTTACAAAAGGTTTTCACTCACACTAGGAAACTTTTAGAATTTAGGGAATTCAGGAATGAGCGGAGCGCTAAGTTTTAGAAGTGGGTAACCGGAATTTTCGGGGATAGATAGTGATAGACCATGAAAAGCATCGGAACAAATTTATCTCAGGCAGTTGGAAAATGTAAATTTCGGAGGCAAGGGGGAGACTCTGAATTTTCTGGTACATGACCTTAAAAAACTATCACTTCATCACAGTGCCTTTTTCCGTTACGCTGAATTGCGCCTTTCACCAGCTAGCCCGGCCCTGTTCCCAGGAAGTTTTTCTCTGTCTTATTTCGGACACGTATGACTGCTACGTGTGATGACATAAACATACGATCAATACTAATTGCACGTAAAATTGTACATGTTACACGTAGCAACCGTACGATTCCAAATCCAAAGTAAGGCAGGAAAAAGAGTTCCTGGAGAGCTATTACGGCAGTCGTTTTCTGCCCTCAATTCCATTTCCAACGAACCTCATGGAATGACAACCAACTCGTATCGCCAAGCAAATCTTGGACCGATTGAAAAACAAATTACTGTTTCGTTGTGCTGAGATCATTTGCTATACGATGGCATTTCATTCGACTAGAATCCGTCGAGTGAAAATTCAATTATTTTTCTGATGACACTAGTTTGTTGCAACGACATCTTCCAGTCAAATGAACAAATGAAATGAGGATAGAACACGACGACCGTAATACCCATCCTGGCAATGCATATCGGACGTTAACTTTTCTGTCGAAAAAAAAAACAAAAAAAAAATTTGAGAAAACTCATTGCTCAACATAACGCGCAATCAAAATAGCTCCTGTCCAACGAAACTATAAAAATGTTGAGCTGGTTATTCGTTCACACAATCGAGTGAGTTGAAATTGTGCAAAAGAAAAAGGGAGCCAGCTAAAAAAAGTTTTTTTTTATCTAAAACTTTCGGGGACAGCGTTTTCGTATATGTGTTAAGGATTGATAATAATATTGATGATGGTGGTGTCGTTATGGGCTTTAGTAAAAACAAAGCCGCGCTAACACCATCTTCCTAACGGTCTTTTCGACAAAAATCTCTGCTCTAATTATGGCAATAAATCCAACAGTAAGTAAATAAACATATCTAACGACTTATGTCAAAGTAAATATCGTTAGAGCAATCCCGAATCACCGTCGTCGTGTCTGACGTCAGGGGGAGGATGATGGAATAATTTCTCTCGCTCCCATGTAAACTGGAACACAATGACGTCATGTTCGAATTTGAGTTTTGTGTAAACAGAATTCTGTATTCCAAAAAACTAAATAATCTGTGCTGTAACTCTGGTGTGTTACACCGGGACTGGTGTGTGTCTGTTTGATTGAACTGTATACATCAAAATTCATTTAGCCCTTCGTGAAATTTATGGTGTAGAAATGATGGTTTGGTGTTCTTTGTGTGTTTCAATTCATTTAAATAATAAAAATTTGCAGTCTGAGATAAATATCTCCGTTGAAAGATTGAAACTGAAATTAAATTAAAATTTGAAGAAACGAAAGCCAAATTATAAACAAGACTTTCGTGTTTGTCGTAAATCAAAACCCAAAGGAAAAAGACACAGCTCAAGGCGTGTTAGAAACATGTATACGACAAAATATACATAAATTTTAAATAACATGCCTGACACTACAACTTTAAACAAAACTTCGGAAAGTCCATATAGTCAGTCCTATACACATATCTAGGAAGTGAGAGCGAGAGAGAGAGGGAGAGAGAGAGAGAAAGGAACGAACATCCACCTGCCATACCCAAAAGTTGAAACTTTCTCACATTCACATATTATCCATTCCAATTTTACCATTGCAGCTCGTAAAGTTGCACTTTATTCATCTTTAGATTTCCCGTGTTCGTTCACAAGTTTGTGTTCTTATTCAGGTATTTAAGAATAAATAAGACAAGAGTGCAATAGATTTGCGTGTATATGTGCTACCTATAAATGTTCCTTGGGTTCGGAATTGAAAACAAAAACTAGAAAACGACTTCGCTGACGACGATATTGGGTGAAAGATGCGCGGTACTTTATTGCGCTTGTGATCAATACAAGGGAGTTATATATATTACGAGATAGATCCATTTTTTTTTTATTTTATTTGCTGCTGTTCTAACAGCAGTAACCCACATAAACATTCAGAGCATAAGTACGTTGTCATCTCATCTCTCGACTCCAGTTGAACGCATGGTTCACGTATCTATATAAACGTATATATTCCTCCGTCATAGATTGAAATTGTAGTTTTTGTTGGTTAACGGTTGGAGCATTTTAGCATTGACGTGAGAGGAGGGATAGTTTTGAGGCCATTTTTTTTTGTGCTGTACTCATATCGGTTTTGGTTCTTTTCTTTTTTTTTTAACATCAATTCAGGTCTCCTTTCTTGTTGTTCGCATCCGATATTTTTGTTATGGGAGACCCAAAAGAAAAGTATTTGAGCGCAAGAAAAGCAAAGGATTACTTTTAAAAATTAATTTATTTAGGTAGCTGGAAAAGAAGTCTTCTGTAAGGGGCTGTTCACATATTATGTCACACTCTAAAGGGGGGGTGAGATGAGATGTACAGCAAAACGTGACGGTCCTAACAAATTTTGGTCATGTGTGACTCCTTTTTTGCGTGACGGTGGGAGGGTGAGTAGTCAACAATTCCATAAAATAGCGTGACGTACTATCTGAACAAGCCCTCAGGGACAATTCATAAATGACGTCACGCTCTTATAATGAGTAGTTCAAGAAAACGTGTCGGTATTAATGTATTTGGGTTAATTTGAACCCTTTATATGTGACGAGGAGGTGTCGAAAAGTCTGTAAAATAGCGTGACGTCATTTATGAACGGCTCCCAACAGGGAATCGTACTGAATGGATGGTATAAATGAATTGAACATTTCGAGAAACAAATCAATATGGATGAACGTATATATTATGTGCGGACAACAATGCTGCACTCTCACTTTCTTGTTCCACATTTTATTTTACGTTAACTCTTGTGGCATCCTTCTCTGTATATATACAATAAATAATGCGACCAGGCCTTCCTAATTGGATATCTCGTTCTTTCACCCACCGAAATACGAGACATTCAATTACGGTGTATACGGTAAGTGCTTTGTGTTATCAGCGGTATTTAAACTTGACAAGAAGTGTTTAATATGAATAGGATGCTGCTAACTAGCATGATATTTTCATGGGTGCGCTGTGATTTACCTCATTTTCTCCCCTCAGGTCATGCGAGAATTGGGTTTTGGCTGACGATTATATTTTGAGAAAAGTGCATCACTTTTTCTGTCGTGGGGAGTGACATCTGAACTGTCACTTTCTTTATGTTTTTGAGAATGGTATGGCAGGCCAAGGCAGCTTTCTAGCAAACTTAGAGTGATCGAAACCGGACAGTGTGTCCTGAGAATTTCATAACACAGTATCGTAACGTTGTCCGATTTCAATCCCACATGAACGAAAGAAGGAAAACCGTGAAGCAATAGAATTGTTTTGTTTTTTGGCCACCAGCGGTCAGGGATGAAGGATGCGTCTGATGACGAAAGTACATAGATTAAGCTGCCAACGGTTGTCGAAACGGCGCAAACGCGACAAATCTGAGACAGTTGAACCGTCCAAGGTATGGTAAGAAAATGTGTACGAAGTGGCAAGATCAAGAGGACACAGGCACTTAAATATATGAAGTGGGTAGCACAATATATTGAAGTTACGCGGCAGTTGAGTTAGTTGTTCAGTAATCTAATGTAACAAATCATCGTCGAATTTTAACTTAGGAGGGCTCGGAGTACTATTGGAAACCTCTAAGTCATGCAGGCAACAATATCTGTAGCTTCCCTACAGGACACCTCTATCTGCAAATGGGTCTTGCCCCAAACTTTTCACGAGAAGTCTGAGTCACTAATTTTGTAAACAAACTCTATGACGAGGTTGAAATAATCCTTTCGTTTCGTTTCGGAGAATGGTCAATCTTGCACAGATGAAAAACGTTGTTCTCGAAGCTGAGAGGAATGAGTAATCGAGCGAAATTGTGACACTCGCTACGCGCTCGGTGGTATTCTCTTCCCTCGGTTCAGGGCCTTTTATAACAAGTAATCTCGGAGAAAGAATTCACCTTAGTCGCATGTTAGTCCATCCCACTTACTTACTATAAATCCACACCACTTTTTATAAGTCAAACCCAGTCCTCTCTTTAAGTGCATCCATGAAGAACGTCTGAGATAAAATAAACAATTTTTTGAAAGCAGAGAAATAATAAGTTGGTACGACTGCGGCTAGATCGAAGAAACATGTGAATGACAGTTGGTTCTTATGGAAGAGAATAAAATTAATTTTCTATGAAATTCTCTCAAATTTTTTCGAATTCTCTCCCATATGAACCAACTGTCATTCACATGTTTCTTCTATCTAGCCGCAGTCGTACCAACTTATCATTTCTCATTTATCGAAGCCTACGGCTAGTCCGCAGGCGTACCAACTTAGCATTTCTCTGGTTTGAGAACGATAATTTATGCAAAAAATGGAAGGCAGTTGTACCAACCCACACGAATATCGAAACGAGTCATGTACACGAATATCGAATGTCTGAAACCGCTGACATGACTTTCTACCCAGTCAAGATGTTCACTAAAGGCTATGCCTCGGTTAACAAATAACTATTTTGCTTGCACAGTGAGACATAAATGCAAACGAAACTCAGTTTGTCTCAACTAAATTTTGTTCATGCATGTTCAATCGGTGAGGAAGCATTTTGTAAAGGATTTTTCTTCAGCATGAATTCAACGTTTCGATGCGTACACGAGCTTTATAATGACGCAACACCAGTCACAATGAATTCTATGTACAAAATATTCCAGTCTAACTATAGGCGGAGATTGTACGAATGAAACCAATCATTTAATCAAAAGGGCTTGCTAACCTATAGGCTTGGATCGAAATACACGTTAGGCACTCACCAACCAACAAGAACAAGCGTGATGCTTAAAGTCTCTATAGAAGGCCCAGCAGATGGTTCAATGAAGACCACAGAAGAAGAAGAAGCACTGTGTATGGAATATGCTATGCATTATTTATGTGGCAGCTATAGAAGTGAAGACAACTGAACCGAATTGGTTTTGGTAAGTCTTCAATCGTATTGAATTCATTGTACAGAAGTTGCAAAACAAAATACATTTCGTTATCAAAGATAGGGGTAGAAGAAGCCACCGAATCACAGTGTGTAAGGACCTCTTTATATTACCTGATGTTTCATTTTGTGTTACCTTTGAAATTTTCTTTTATTAATTAATTTTCATAAAATTATATTCTAATGAGCAGTGGGACGTATAACCGTACAACAACATTCCGTCTTAAGTGGGCTGTGTAATTAAATTAAAAGAAAATGTCTCTCATTGTACGACATAGAAGTGAGCGAAGTTTCGTTACCTTTTAGATCTGTGTATAATGAGTGTTAGGAAAGTGTTTCCGTGATATTGTGGTGGTGACAGACTTGTTAAAATATTGAGTGAATCATATTATTTATGGAAAATGGCAAGACTTTGTTTGATGAATCTAAATAAAACTATGAAAATTGTGAAGCTCTTTCAAGAAGTTGCAAAGAAGTAAATAAATCACGGAAAGTGTGAAAATAATTTGAAGCGAATTGTTTTTAAGTTTTCGGGATCATGTAGTTTTGTGAAGTTGGATGCAGAAAGTTTGTTTCAACTAAATTACAGAAAAAAATCCACGGACTAGCTCAGGTCAAAATAGATAGATTTTTCATTCAAAATAAAGCTGACAGGACATCTCAACGTAAACTTGTTGACAGCGCCAAACTGGCTCTTTTTTCAGTTTCAATCGATTGAGCCATGCTGTTTTAAGTTGATTGTCGTGTGAACTTCTTTCGATTGATTTTATTGTTGACGCTGGTCTCTCTTCTCTGTTCCAATGAGATTTTTGATTCACTTGGAATGAAACTTACAACAGTCAGGACTTATAGTAAATGAACTTCTGCCCAGTGATTGTTGTAGTTTAAGCTGGGGGCAACCACTGGCTAAAACCTATCCCAACAATTCCATTTCCATTTATTTCTCATACATTTCCAATGTTTCCATCGGCCTGTCCCAAAGAATTCGCAATTCATACCCCCTCGAGTTTCACCCAATTTTGCACTAGAGAATCGACTGAATTGTGGACTTAACATTCAGTTCTTCAATGCTCAATAACTTTTGTCGGAAAACACACTTATAAACCGAGAGCTCGGAAACATTTCCGATTCTCATGGGGGACAACACCTATGTATATAGCTCAGCAGACGGCGGCTGTAAAGGATTACTGTAAAATAACACAGATCAACAAGCACAACGACATTTCATCGGCACGAGCCAAACATTTCATCGGCACGAGCCAGAACTAGAGTCTAGACTAGAGTCAAAAATACACGTGGACTCTAGGATTATTAAAATCGAGATCACTTCCATTCGTCACTGTAAAATGAAATCCTCCCCAAACACATCACAATGGGCCCAATGGAGGCCTCCGTGCGAGTTTCTCGACAGCAATGTAGATGATAGCTATTTTTATAAAAAAAACACATCCCTAAATAGGGGACAATGTAAACATAAACATTCTAAAACGACATGGTTTTCGACTTAAAATTTGATTAAATTTGACCGAGTTAATACATCAAAACCGGTCACGGAGGACAACCCTAAATGATTCCATGAATATTTTCCATTTTACTGAGACAAAAAACCCCACCCCGACCCGAGTCAAAATAACGTTGAAAATGGAGTATGCTGTGCAGATGCAATAAACAATAAACTCTCTGTTTCTAGTTACAAAGAGAATTAAGTAAAGCATAGTCAAAGAAAATTGAAACTTTCAATTACGATAAGTAGTTCCAAGATAAAAATGATATTCAAAATTTTATATTCAATTTAAAGTTCCCTTTAACAATGCTCTACCTCCATTATTTGCATACGTAATGAGGATATTATGAAGAAAATTGCAATAGGAAAATATTAAAACATTTTGTGTTCAGTTATGCACATTCACAATTTCCATGGAACGTGTAAGTATCTAAAATATACCAATCGTCGATGTTGCTTTGCTTGTTGTGTATTTTTGAAACTCCTATAATTGTTAATAAATGAATTTCATAATAGTTTGCTCAAATTTGTTTTCGTATCCATCAGTTTTACAGTGTTTTCAAACAGCACCCAGCACCACCAACACCACCAACAACGATGAGTGGCATGAGTTAATGAGTTAATGTTTGCAGTGCTTCGGGGGGAAATAATATGATTACAAGAGCATGATTGTAGTTTTTCTTTTAACCCTATCGCGTTTGATTAAGGAGACGTTGCATCTCATTACATCTCATTGGAGCGTTATTGTTTGGATGAGATATACAGGATGTGCCTACCATAACATTTGACTGACAGCGGAACTATGACTCTTTATCGATTGGGGTCGATCCATAGATTACGTCACGTCTGTTTAGTGTTGCTATCAAATCATCGATAGCTCGATTCGATGTGTACCCGTTTGGACCCACTTAAAACTTATTTATTCCGTTTTAGTATATTGGTACGTCGGCGGAGAGGGCCGGCGGTGTCATACTAATCTCATGGAGTAATGGGAAGATGCTTGTTTTGGATGCAACGATAAGAGACACATTGACACTGTCATATATTCATCACTCGTCATCAGTTGGACTAGGTCGAGCTGTAAAGAGAGCTGCAGCTCATAAATGCAACCTTTACAAAAACATCATCGATGACAATTACATTTTCGTTCCATTCGCCTGTGAATCCTTGGGTCCTTTGGGAAGCATTAATATTTGTAAAAACAATTGGGGAAAATGGTTAAGCGTGTAACGATCAAGAAGTCTCTTGTCTGTAGACACGCATGAAAAATTGGTTCACTCAATGGTGTTGCTCGAATAATATTAAAAGGCACTTTTTTAACAAATGAAAGGTTTCCAGCACGGACCGATTCCGAATTCGTCAAAAGGTCTTTTGGCATGCTTTAGGAACGACATTTTGTTCGAAGTGCGCCCGAATAATTTCAACACATTTTTATGTGAGAGTACAGCAACAGTCAGAATTGAAATCTGCAACTGAGAAAGACATGCATATTTCTTCTCAAGCGGATTTGCGGCATCAAACGTCAAACCTTACGTTTCTGCGGGATAATCTGTTTATTCACAACATCGAGGCACCTTCGTATATGTTAGGGGACATCCATAAAGTGATAGTACGTACGCTCTTAGGAGGAATCTGTGTCAAAAAGTGGCCGTTTTTGGATTTTTTCCATTCAAGATCGTACAGGAGGGGAGGGAGGAGTGAGAGCTAGATATCTTCTTTCATTGGCAACTGTGACGCCCATTTCGTTGTTGAATTCGATATCAAAAGTCTACGAACTCATTCTCAAGAGGAGAATACGAATCATTTCAATTGCATCGGCTTCTTTTCCAGCGATCAGTTTGGTTTCCGTCCGAAGCGTTCAACGTTGCATGCTTTATCAAAACTCAATGACAGTGTCACGTCCGCCCTCAATAATCACCACAGCCATCCTCCCGAGGGGTAACTCACTGGCTGAGATGGTGGCAAATCAATTCCTTATTTCCTTGTCAATTTCTCTTGTTTTCACTGTCTATTTTCTCTTGTATATGACATTTACTCGTCATTTCCTGATTAATTCCTTTGAGGGTGGCAAATCAAATACCCTAGTGAGTAACCCCTCGCATCCTCCGCGCTACTTTCGACACAGTATGCCATAACGACTTGGTGCACAATCTGGGGGACTGTCACCAATGCTATGCAACATCGTTCAAACTTTCTTGACGAACCGATTCATGTCGATTGAACTGAATGCTGTCTTATCCCAAAAACAACATATTCCTGCAGGGGTACCTCAAGGTAGTTGCATCTCGGACATATTGTTCTATCAAAAAAAAAGTGGGAGGGAGGAGTAAAAAATCTAGCACACACAGCGTACGTACTCAATGGATGGCCCGCTAACTTAAATATTTCAGAAAAACTTGAATAAAAAACACATTTCTTATAATTGCTAGCGTCACCTGAAGTGACATCAATTGTTGTGAAAGTATACACCATGACTCGCTCGACTATATTTATGAATTCTGTTCTTACTTCCGTTTTAACACACACTCAAAATTGCCAAGCCAAGGAAAATAAATTCATTTCAGCAACAGTTTGTTCTCACTGGATGAATCAAAAATGAATTTTCGTCACTCGACGTCATTTCGTTTAGGGAAAGAGATCGGAAATTACACATTGAAATAATTAGATTCTCAATTGAATTAAAGAATTTCAATTCGTGACGCGACTCTAATAAAATTACGAATTATTAACTTCAAAAAACATCAACAAAGCACACTTCCTGCCGTTAACTAAACATTGAAATTGAAATTGCGATTTTCTCATATTTCAACGAAACAATAAATGGTTTTCCAGTGTAAAATGTTCCCACCCGCCACCTCATCATATTCAGTAGGGGATGTGTAGTAGGCAAGGGTATGTTGTAGTTGGTGGTAAATCCTGGCAGACTTAAACATTTTAATTATTATACGTTTCGTCGTTCGCATGGCTCTCTCTCTATATGTGTGTTAGGTTGTAGGTCGTGCCTATATATCATGTACACAATAAGTGTAATTAAACCGCTAATAAGTTAAAGATAAAGTTTTATCTACTTTGTAAAGTGTTTGTGGGTGGAAATAATACGCGATATATCAAAAAGGTGTGTAACACAAATGAACGAGTAATAACATATATCGCTTTCGTGTGTGTGTATCGTGTAATAACATCCACTTTAGGGTTAAACTCCTGCACAGACATGAGAGCCGATTGATTGCTGTTGGTTGCCGGCCTAAAACGGCGGCTGGTTGATTATTAATATTTTAGAAAAACAGAAAAAAAATTAGAATTTTTAGCTGAAAAGAAATGTTTTGAAGGGAAGTGTGTTGGCCTGTGTGATTAGA
>JANTFA010163927.1:0-10127 GCA_026413405.1 Phytosciara flavipes
TGAAAGTGTAGGACAGGTATGGCCAAAACCTATGTCCGGAGGACACGAAGGTTTTGTAAACGCACTCATTTCAATATGATTTTGACATAAATTCTGAGCATGTTCAAGATAAATCGACCGATTGGCCATACCTGTCCTACACTTTCATTGGACAATTATACAATGGAAAACGTAGCATATTGATCCACCTTAACCACTGTAAATTTCTCGTCTGTTCTCGACTTTATCATCTTGATTTGTTGGTTTTCACTTCTGAGTTTGTTTCGACTTATATTTTTTGAATTTCTAACTTTTTTCCATCGATCTTTGCAATTTGAGGTTGGATTTACTCCAACTTTTTATAGAAATTTTTCTTTGCAATGAACTTAGCTGTATTTTCTAATTAGAAAATGCAAATTTTTCGAATTTCGGATTTTCCGGAAAATTTTTCGGCGCGCCGCAAATCACGCTGCCGCCGACCTTAAATTTCTTTCGGCGCACCGCCGCCGACTTTCGAACACTCAGCGCGACGCCGCCGACTATTTTGAAATCGGTGCACACCTCTACTTCGAACAAAAGAAAACGGAAGAGTGTTGGTAATCTATTGTGTGCCCGCAGAGCTAACTGTTCGAAAATGTTCCAATAGAGTGTTTCACTTCGGACAGTTAGCGCAATTTCGAACAATTAGCCTTGCGGCTACGCAACTATTTTAGTATAAAATTGAAACAGTTTCGAGCTGCTAGCCCTGCGAGTAACCAATAGATTAAAAACCACTTGCCTTAGTGTTATAACGAAGTCAAACACTCTATTTCATACTTAAATACTTGCGGCTGTCTGAAGTAAGACGCTAAATCACTGAACGCTTTTTTCCAGAATACATGAAGATTTGTTGGTGCCAACGTCAATTAATATTCATTGATTAAGTGCTATTCATTATACTTATTATGCGTTGCCACGCCATTACAAATCGAAACACTCTCACACATAACACCCTTTTTTTAATGTAAAGGATTTTGATTCTGGTGTAAGATTTTCGGTCTACCCGAAAGGGACGACCTTATCTGACCTGAAAAATTTCAAGTTCAGGTCGGAGTCAAGCTCAAAAATGAAAATTCAGAATCAGGTCTTTGATATTAAATATTTCGGGCTCAGGTGAGGTTCGAATAGAATCTGAAATCATAGATTCAGGTCCGTTGTTATTTTTGCGGTCAACAGTGCTACATTTTTTGACAGTGATGTAGTGTATACGGTCTTGGTATGGACTCGGACTGTCGATGTTATTGAGTCAATTTTTCAATCTTTTTTAAATAAAGAATGTCACGATTCATTGGGCTCGTGTGACCAAGGCTATACATCTGGGAGGTCTTGCCAAACAGGTAATCGGCTGACACACCAATTTTTATTAAAAAAAAACTTACCACGCGTCATATAAAGCTGTAGGCTGTGGTGAGTTTTTTTTGTATAGGAAAAGTGTGTCACTATTTGCCTGAAAGAATGGCGGATGGCAAGACTTCCTCAGTATAAAGCCTTGCGTATGACATTTTATTTCTAGTTTCATACATTTTTTGTGTGAGAGACGCCGATTTTCGCGTGGAATACCTTAAGCGAGATTGTCTCTAATTCTCATAGGTTGGTAACAAAAACCTAGTAAAGACCAAGGCTATACCTGCTGTGGAGGTCACCTCAATACAGATACACGGGTTACATCATACAGCTGACGATAGTATGGCGGATTTTATACAAAAATTCAGCTACTCTGATGACTATCGTCGCCGTGGTGATATGATGAATTTTTTGTTAGTAAAATCATCAAAGGTTGTGGGTTCCCGCGTATAGCCTTGGTAAGGACTTCGTTCAAGTTTAAATTGTTTTTACTTTACTAGGGATGTAATGTGGCCATTCCCTCCCTAGGGAAAAGCCTTTACATCGCCCGTAAAGTAAAATAGCATACTATATCAGGGAGGCAACTCGATATCTCGTATCACGATGAGTAAACGTACCTCGGGCTAAAGCCCTCGGATACTTTTACTCATCTGGATACGAGACACCTCGTTACCTCCCTGATATAGTAATCTACTATTAAATTTTGTTGTGACAGTCTCCGATATGTCAACATTTTGCGCATTGCATGTGCTTGTCATAAATAACTGTGCTTCTGTGTGTCACAACAACAAACATTAAACAGCTGATCTCAAAACTATAAATAAATTATGATCGAAATTAGTGAAACTGAATCATTTGATCAATGTAAAGCGTATTCAAACCCAGTGAAAATTCGCAAAATAGATTGCAACGAACTCACCTACGATGTGTTCCATCGACAGTACATGCATCAAAATGTTCCTCTTATTATCGAATCGATTCCCCAAAAATGGAAATCAACGGAAACATGGATCAAATCAGCCGATGAAGTCGATTTTGACTATTTAAAGCACAAAATACCGAACCATAAAGTGCCGATAGCTGATTGTACTAAGCAACACTTGAATTCACACGAAAAATTCGAAATGGATTTTCACGACTTCTTGGACTACTGGTCGACGAAAGCGGAACCGATTTGTGATACTAAATTGTGGTATCTGAAAGACTGGCATCTGCGGAACATACAACCATCGTACAACTTCTATGACATACCCCAATACTTTGCATCAGATTGGCTCAACGAATACCTTCATGCCAGCGGACAAGATGATTATAAGTTTGTCTACATGGGACCGAAGGGGACATGGTATACACAAGCAATCACTCGCTTTATGCTCAATTGTAATGTCATTTTCTCTGTTTTAAGGACACCACTTCACCAGGATGTCTTTTCGTCATTCAGTTGGTCGACGAACATCTTCGGAATAAAGAAATGGATTCTGATCTATCCGAATGAGGAGCGAAAACTTCTGGACAATTTGAACAATCTTCCATTTACCATCACCGAAGAACTGTTACAGCAAAAGAACTGCGCGCACGTTTGTTTGATCCAAAAAGCCGGCGACACCATATTCGTTCCATCCGGTTGGTATCATCAAGTACACAACGAAGAGAACACCATTTCGATCAACCACAATTTCTTCAATGGATGCAATGTGTCACGAGTGTGGTCAGCGCTTCTAGAAAACTACCGCAAAGTGGTGAAAGAAATCGATGATTGCAGGGACATGGATAACTTTGAGGATCACGTTCAAATCATGTTGAAAGCGCTGCATGGCATGCATTTCAAAGACTTCATCGATCTACTGAAAGTCATTGTTGACGATCGCGTTCAGCGATTGAGAACGGGAGAGCATCAGTTGCCGATAAATGAATTCAAAATTGGTAAAAATTTAGTTCTTTACGACCTTAGATCGTGTCTGTCCGTGCTAGATGAGGTGAAAAGCAGCTGCATAGAGCTAAATTTTGGTATGGAAACATTGAACGCATGTGTTCGACTGCAAGCACAAATAAATGAAGAGCTAGCAAACTACATAGACTTTAATTTACAGTCAGACAAATGATAACAGGGGCTTACGACTCGGTGGAACCTGCAAATCGATGAACGCAAAACTCGTTTCGTCGATATATTAACTTTATTCACACCATACCCCAAGTCATTCACTCACCTCACACCACAAAAATACAAAATTTTCACTTGCCATATAAGGCCACCACCACCATCATTTCCATCATTTTATAACTTCGATTCCAAATGAAGCACTCCCTCATTGCACAAATCCTTAATTTCGTCCCGATTTACACCAATTTCTGCAAGTAAACTCTCAATGGTCTCCTCGGTTGACTGCACTTTCAATACACTTGACTTTCCTGGTGTTCTACTTAAAACCGGGGCTGGTTTTGGTACGACGCCCTTTACGTTGCTAACAAAGCTTTCTCTGCTACTGTTTTGCCGATGAAATTTGGCATCCTCCCATTCAACAACAGGGAATACACAAGCGTCGGTGTCCTCGAAAATGTCAGTCCATTCCTGTTGAGTTTTGGTTTTGAATATTTCGGTGACTTTAGCTTTAGCCACAGCGTTGTCACCCAATTGACTGATGTTTTCCAAACCCAGTCCTTTGATAAATTTATCAAAAAATTGCGGTTCAATAGCTCCGACCGACATAAACTTGTTGTCCTTCGTTTCGTATGTGTCGTAGAAAAATGCACCACCATCCAATGTGTTGTCACCACGTTCGTTGCCCCATATCGGAAGTTCACGCGATCTCATAAGCCAGCTAGCCACGTACGCCGCTCCCTCTGTCATTGAATGATCAACAATTTGACCTTTGCCGGATCTACTCCGCTCCAATAATGCTACACAAATGCCGAATGCACAAAGAAGACCACCGCCAGCGAAATCAGCTACTAAATTAACTGGAGGCTTCGGTTTCGAATCTTTTTCTCCGAGAAATGATAAGACACCGGAAACTGCCAAGTAGTTGATATCATGTCCGGCTCTTTCTGACAATGGACCGGTTTGACCTAAAAACACGGGTAAGATTTGATCCTTTTTTGTCAATCCATTGTGGATAGAATCAAATATATTTACCAAAACCGCTTAGCCGAGCATAGATCAAAGCTGGATTATCTTTCATTAAAACTTCTGGACCTAGACCTAGTTTCGAGAGAACAGTGTGCAAAAGAATAAGTTTAAAGAAAGTGTTTTAGTGAAACAAAGTAAAAGTTGAATCAAGTACCTAGTTTTTCCATTACTCCGGGACGAAATGGTTCAATAATTACATCGGACTTCGTTACTAGTTTTCGGACGATTGCCTGAGCTTTGGAGTTCTTTATGTTGAGTGCAAGTGTTTCTTTTCCTTGTCCCAGACAATCCAACCTATTGTTCAAAGTCTACAAATGAGTGTCACTCATCAAACAGATAACGAAAACATCTTCTGTTGCCCCCTTACTCTGTCTATTTTCGTGACTGAAGCTCCGAAATCGGATAAAATCATTCCACAATACGGCCCAGGTGCAAGGCCTGCCAGTTCAATAACCCTTAATCCCTTTAGTGCCATATTATTTCGGTTAAAAATTCAGTTTAATTCTGATGAGACTGCGATCGGTATTCAAAACCACTTGATCTTTGAACTTCTCTTTACCAAAAATTTGTATTTTGGCATTTGAAAGTTATTCACCTCTATGAAATCCCACTGAACATTGGTTGAACCGTCGGATGAATAAATGCAAAAGTAAACAGCCTCCACACACTTTGCAACTTTACTGTAAAAGCGTTAACAAAGTTTATGGATGATGTTTATTGCAAAGCACCTGGCTGCAATGAAAGTGTAGGACAGGTATGGCCAAAACCTATGTCCGGAGGACACGAAGGTTTTGTAAACGCACTCATTTCAATTTTATTTTGACATAAATTGTGAGCATGTTCAAGATAAATCGACCGATTGGCCATACCTCCTGTCCTACACTTTCATTGCCTGGCTGTTCACTCATCGTGATACGAAATATGAAATTGTTTCACCGTATGCAGTATACTGTTTCACCTTACGAGCAAGGTAAAGGATTTCCCTAAGTGAGAGGAGAGACCATATTACAGATACGCTGGTTAGACCTCACAGCTGACAAAAATTCACATACAGTCGCCGCGCCGTGATGATATGGTGAATTTTGTTGTAAGTAAAATTATCAAAGGTGTCGTCGTCCCGCGTATCTGGCCATCGAGGTGACCTCCACAACAGTATTATAGCCTTCAGCCTTGCATATTACCTCCCTAGTAAAGTAACTTCTCTTTGAACAATTAGTACATAAAATGAATTCATCTAATTCAATTGTGGAACTGAAAGATGCATAATGCCACCGCCCTCGTGAACTTAGAGGTGTCTTGTCTTAGTCTGTTCTTTCAAAACCTTGGTATTGTTGATCGGGTTCGATGGCGTTAGTACTAGATTGTGCCGTCATTATTCACCACACTGTCATTTTTCATATAAAGCTGTCATTTGGTATCTTGTCCTCTGTATCTTATCAGACTTTGTTGACAACAAATTCGAATCAATGTTTCAAATCTAATTTTCATTGTTTTTGATGGCCCCTATTCAGTTACCAGATTCGGATTCAGAAGATGAACTGCCACCAGCTTGGGAAGAACGTGCCACCACTTCCGGTTACGTTTACTATGTTAAGTAATTGAGCACAGCAAATGTTTATCAACAATTTTCTCATTTCTTTCAAACTGCTGACACTTTTTACAGCCATCAAAACAAAACCACCCAATGGACTCACCCACGTACTGGAAAGTCGAAAAAAGTAGCTGGTGACCTACCGTTAGGCTGGGAACGAGAGGTGTGAATTGCTGAGTCTAAGAATATTTCGTGAAACCTAAAATCTATGAATTTCTAGACTGAACCCAATGGTCGTACAGTATTCATCGATACGAAAAATGTTCAAAGAACTTATACCGATCCGAGACTAGCTTTCGCTGTCGAAGAAATACCAAGAAATGTGAGTGAAGTTCGACAGCGGTTCGATTCGAGCAGCACGGCTTTGCAGGTTTTACATGGCAAAGATTTGTCGGGCAAAACGGCAGTGGTAACTGGTTGTAATGCAGGCATTGGATTTGAAACAGTCAGGTCACTGGCACTCCATGGTTGTGATGTTATAATGGCTTGTCGCAATGAGAAGGCTACGGAAGAAGCGATAGTGCGAATCGCCAAAGAGAAACCAGCTGCTGGGAAGAGATGTCGATTTATGAAATTGGACCTGAGCTCATTGAAATCGGCAAAAAATTTTGTTGCTGAAATTCAGATGAATGTCGGGTAAGGATCGTGAATTCGGTATGATTTAGACACCCACCGGATAACATAATAATCTTAACTTCAGTCACATCGACATGCTCATTTTGAATGCGGCTGTATTTGCACTACCACACTCCCTAACCGAAGACAATATCGAAACAACATTCCAAGTGTGTCATTTGTCCCATTTTTACGTAGTAACTGAGTTGGAGAATCTTCTGGATCACAATTCACGAGTGGTCGTCGTGTCATCAGAGTCGCACAGGTATGAAAATCAATTATCTTCGTAGAATTGCAAGGGTCTACCAAAATGTTCTTTTCCCTCAGGTTTTCCAATTTGCCTGCAACTCAACTGAGCGAACAGTTATTGATTCCATCGCCACAAAAGTATTGGAGCATGATGGCCTACAATAATGCAAAACTTTGCAACGTTTTGTTCGCCAGGGAATTGGCAAGAGTGAGTTGAAAAAGGAGATTGTTGTGAAATGTCGAGGTTGTACAGGAAATTGCTTTCTATTCGCCTGTAGCGTTGGCAAAACAAAGGGATTTGTGTGTATTCTCTGCATCCCGGTAACATGGTGTCATCGTCATTGTCCAGAAATTGGTGGTTCTATCGATTGATTTTTGCTATTGTTCGACCATTTACCAAGTCCTTGGTAAGTCATATTGAGTTCGATGCATTGGCTTAGTGAACACACCAATTTTTTCCATTCGGTTTTTAGCAACAGGCTGCTAGCACAACCATTTATTGTGCAACTGCGACGGAATTGACTGGCATCAGTGGACAGTATTACAACAATTGCTATTTTTGTACACCGAGTGTAGCGTCACAGAATGAAGAAATGGCCAGCTCTTTGTTTGATATCAGCGAGAAATTGATTAAACAGATTTTACATTGAGGAAGAAACTTTTTATTCTTCACCTCCTCATATCCACACACCGTTCTTTGCAGCTATTACAATTCACTAGATTCATACAATGTACATAACACCAACAATTTTCAAATGGAGGCCAAGTCAAAAGTCACTAACTCTGCCTTTCCGCTCCCAATCTCCATACCTTGTCGGTTCTGGTCCCCGCGGTCCGCCAACTTCTCCCGTTTCTGGATTGGTATTGTTGGGAAATGGTTTCAACGGTTCCTTTTCTTGATATGGATGTGGTCCCTCGATTTCGTCCAGTTTACCGATCGGGGTTTTTTCTCGTAATTTTTTCTGAAATTCTTCCATACGTGGACTTAAAGGTCTGTCGGGCTTCGGTTTGTCCGTCGAATACGCACATCCTAATGCTGATAGTAGTCAAAGGGAAAACGGAATTAGTTTGCATAACACACAATATTAGAACGAAAACGGTTCCCAATTTGTATACACAGCAACTCATATACACACATCTGTTCTACCTGTTCTCAGGGTGATGTGGTTGAATCGTGATAGCACGACATTGCTGTTGAGCCACTTCAAGGCGATCATTTTTGATTCTTACTTTTATTGGCTTTTAAAAACAATTTTACACTAGCACGATTAGTACCACTACTGATGTTGTTTTGGTGCTGTCATGAAAACATAATTTTCTTCAAAATTTTCTAATCAGCGAACTATACCGTGAGCACTCATATAGTCAAGCAGTTTCTTTTTCATGGAGAGTGAATAATGGTATATCGATGAACTTCAAGTCCAGATTTCATGTGATGTTTGTTATTCAAAGGCGAAGCCTAGGAAAACACGCACACGAAAACTTGACTTTTCAGAGTTTTGTAATGGATTCTACAAAAGTATAGTGCTTCGTTCTTGACGCAATGAATTGTCATCAGAAAGAAAAACGCCTTCAGTATACGCATTTGAGTGGTCAACTTGACGCAAGTCACAATACAAAAATTTAAACACCACCCACTCTGGCACCAATTTTTCATTTCAAATTACATGTTCACAAGCACATCACAACACATTACACTTACTCATTTACACAACACTTACACTTACCCAAAGAGTCCGTTGCTGAAGCGCCGCCACGTTAGGAAAATCGTGCATCGACTAAAAAAGCGTCATAGTAGACAGCCGATGGGTAAAGTTTTCGTTTTCAACCTTCCAGAAACGAAACGAAATTTTCAATAAGTTGAACTAATGAAGTACAAGATTTTGCATCGCCGTACGGATGAAATGTTCGATAGACACAAGCATAGCATAACTATTTGAAGAATTAGATTGGAGTTTTCATCACAGATCTGTGTGATTTTTGCAAGTAAGATTGATTCAGATCAGACATTCTTTTCAATATTAATGGAGTGGAGAGTGTCTTCACTGTTAAGTTAATTTAGCAAAGCTAGCGATCGCTTTTAGACGGTCGATATGCAAAGCTATGTTTGTGCTATACAATAAATTTGCATAGCAATATCTCGAACAACGATGAACTCTACAAAGTCTTCTAGGGCCGCTTTGTCACTGTCACATCTTTCCTAAAATATCAGAAGCGCAATGGATTCTTAAATTCTTTGCACATACAAAATGCAATCCGAGAGTTTTTACCGTGTCTCTATCCGATATGAAAATCACAAAGTAAGAATTCACTCATTCGAATGTATGCCTTAGAATTTGAACAATCAGTGAACGAGTGGCTGAACCTAAGAATGAGTTTTAACTCTTTCTCATAAGGATGAGAGCTATGTAACGCAAATGAAAATTATCGAACCAAATAAGGAACTTAAGTCGAAAATATGCGGAAAATGGTCAAGACCAGTGCTATGAGTAGGAACATGAGGAAAATAGGTCGGAAGTTCAGAAATATTTACCTCTATTGGTACAGAATTTCGAGAAAATGCTTAAAGTTATGTTTTTCATCGAAGGATTTGATGCTGATGTGAACACGGAATGATTTGAATGTAATTGAAAATCACTCGCAAAGTTCAATTTAGTTTCAAACTTAGCAACCATTGCAAATATACGCAAAGTAAACCACGAAAAGTAAAGCTGCAAAATTTTTGTCTTATAAAAAAACCAACGAAAAAAAGGTTCCACGAGGAAAAATCAAGGTAAATAATCGAACGAAATAGCCAGATGTTATCAAATCCATTGAACATTCATTGAAATCCATTGAAAATCCTATCGTACAGGTTGGAAAATGTTGCGTCAAATGAAACGATTTACAAGAATGTGGAATCTACGCCATACAATTCAACGGTGTGCTAGTTTTCCATACAATGGAATTTTCATGCAGCCGAATGGTCAACTAAAGCCGAGTCCACAAAATCCGCCCATCCAAAGTGGTCCGGGACCGGCACCAGCTAATTTCAAATTCATGCCCGGATCGAAGTACGAAGGATTTCTGTGCACAGATGCTCAGCTCATCCGGGAGTTTAGTATGGCGGCGTATGTCTTCAAACATGAAAAGCTTGGCTCCAAATACCTTCATCTAGACCGGGATGATTCGAACAACGTTTTT
>JANTFA010163938.1:0-10127 GCA_026413405.1 Phytosciara flavipes
TAGTCTCACGTCTCAGAGAACAATAGGTGAGACTACGTATTTCGACACTTTGAGAATTTTATTTTTACTCGGGGACAGTGAGCTTTTAAAGTTACGATAATTACAATCGACAAAAACGCTGCTGCCGCTCGTTTTTGTGAGGGTTTTGACTTTCAGCACAGCAGTGCCATGTCTTCGGTGTTCCAGTTAAATTTTAAGTAAACATTGGTTGGCCGTAAAAAACATTTTCTGTCGATAAACTGTGGTGCACATTCTTTCATTTCTGCCATATAATTGAAATTATCAGAATTATGAAGCCACTCTTGGGTTCTACTCCCCATTTGACCGGACGGCCATACTTCAACTTCAACTGAGCTGTTAAGCAGCACTGAAGAAAGTGGACGTCGAGCTCAGAATGCCGCCTCCCACATCATTCTAATTTCCTTTATGAACATTATTCAAAGTTTATCAATGAAAACCTAAACAACCATTCACAAATTACGAACGATTTAAAAGCGTTCGCTTAATGCATTTTTCGGATGGCGAGAGAGTCTGAGTAGCCCTAACTAATCATGTCAACTATTAAAGAAATAATAAAAGGAAAACAAACAAAGCTCGCATGAACCAATGATAAATACTTGATGTGAGCAAGAAATGTGTGTGGCACCGAAATAATCATTCTTCTGTTTCAGTCGAGTTTTCTTGCTTTGGACCTCTTCATTCTATGCATTTGATTTCAAAGTACTGCGGTGTTTCTGTCATCGTCCTTTGACTATCAAGTTAATTCACGTTAGCAAATTTACGTCAATTCAGCTGTAAAGGCTCTGCATTCTGGGTCGATTTCTCTCATACTACTTTGGTCAAATTGGGACTCAAAGCTGTTATTAGTAGCACCATATTTCTTGTGTCCAGATACCTGCAAAGAATAGTCATAAAGTGAGCAGTGCAACTCACTGTCACTGCGTTTGTCTTCTGAAAAAGATTAGTTAACTGAAAAATGATTGCTTGCTACCGACGGATTACGTGTTTTGTTCCGAAGAATGTATGCAGGCTCTGTAGTGGATATTATCACTTTAAAAAGCCTGATGGTAGTGTTCAAACGTAAGTCAAACAACCTAATTTCATTTCAAAACTTCGTTTTCCTGCCTTCCTCAACTTCTAGTATACGCACCAATCAGAAAATCAAACCAAACGTTCGAGTCTTGTTTATAAGTGAACCGAAATTTTCGGATGAAAACAAAGTCTCCTGTGTCATCCGAGTCAATGCCGGGTGAGTAAATATCCGTAACAATGAACTTTTCTGCACGTTCATTCCTTAGAGGCTAGCTAACATTTTGTTCCCCTTCGTTTATCGCACCTAGGTCCTACGAAGATAAATCAGACTGTGAAGGGTTAGCACATTTAACAGAACATGTCATAGCAAAATGTGTTTCAAACGAACGTATCTTCTGCTATCACTGCGAGACGTCATACTTTCACACTTTGTTTGCATTTCCTGCTTGCATCAATAACCTTCTTGATGATTTTGGCAAATGGACAAAATATATATTTTCAAGCGACGAACTAACAGATATTTGCGATGTCACAAAGAAAATTTTGAATGAAGAAGTCAACAGAGTCGACAACGAATTTTATGAGAGAGTTCCAGTAGTTGAAAAGTTGACGAGAATTTTGAGTGACGAACAGTTGATCGTTGATAAATTTCGTTGGGGTAACAGGAAAACGTTGAATAAGGAGCATGATGATTCTGATGATGATGATCTGATGGAAAAATTAGAAGATTATCGTATACTTTTCCGGAAGCGCCCAGTGTTCGTATGCCTCGTCACAAAAAACGAGATAAGTCCGGTAAACCAAAAATACTTTTTGGAATATTTTTGCCCTAATTCATTCATTCTTTTGATTCAGCAAAATTATCGTTTTTGTCGAGGTTGATTTCCCAAATTTCTTTTAACCTAAGTCGATAAAACTCAGGGGTGCTGATTGTATGAATTGTGCTACGGAACACACACACACACACACATACAAGCTTAACAGAGCTCTGGATGCTCATTCGATACACTACTCGACATCACGTTAAGTGAATATATGATGGAATAATCCATCGAAAGTAAGACATTGTTTCGGCCTCAGAGCTCGGTGCTGGCCCATTCATTTTTGCATTTTGCTTTTTTGGCTTCTCATTTTCTTCAAGAAGTTCATTCACATGAAAAATTTTTCTTACTTTTTGTGATTCTCCTACTGTCGTTTTTAAAATCGCGAGATCACATCTGTCTGGTGAAGGAGCCGGTGGAACAACTGTAGATAGACAATCCTATATTGTCCTAGAGCCACCACCGAGCTGTGACGCCGAAGCAATGTCTTACTTTCGATGGGTTATTCCATCATATTCACTGAACGTGATGAAGAGCCGTGGTATGAGATGAGCATATCGTTAGCTTTATTAGCTCAGGTTAAAAGAAATTTAGAATCTTAAATAAATTTGTAAAAAATCTCGAATGATAATTCTCTTCGGCTTTCCGGTGCCATGCTCTTACTACTTGAGCTACCCGGCATTAGCAAAAACCAATTTTCGTCAGCAATTGATCGTGGTTTTTTGCCGTCTGAAGAAGAAGAAGAAGAATTTTTTTTTCTATATCTGAATACGGTGTCGCCCTCAATTTTATACAGCTGAATACGGATTTTTGTGTAACTGGCTGTCGTCTATGGCATTTCTCAATCAATGTTCTGATGAATCTATAATCACCTGTGAATAATCATTTGTGCTGAATAAACCCAAATACAGCTTGTTCAACAGGCTGGTAGAAGTCGAGCTTTTTGGTTTTCCTCTTTACGATGATTTTCATGAACGGCTTGTAGATTGTTGGTAACAAGCTTATGAGCCGGTAAATTTCCAGCTTTGTTATGTCTCCTTTTTTTGGTGCAGCAATGTGATTTGTGCAATTTCCCATGCTTGTGCCACAGTTTCTCATTGAAGATATTTCTTCAACAAAGATGCGATTGAACCTAACAATGAGTATCCACGTAGTTTCCACTGGTACACCATCTTCACCGGCTTACATTCCGGCTACTGCAGCCTTCACTTCTTCAATAGTTTTGTTAGGCATATCTCCTGATTCTACGTTTCTTATTATTGGCCTCTCCTCGGTCGTATCCATTGGATTCGGTTTTACGGAGGAGAACAAATCTTCATAAAATTCTTTCGCAATATTCATTATCGCATTTCGGTCCGATTGAATCGTTCCTATTTTGTCTCGCAATTTGAAAATTTCCTAATTCACCTCCTAATTCAATGGCTTAACGTGACTTTTGCACGTACCATTCAGTGATCGCTACCAGCCGTAAAATTGGAGTTGCGGTTCGTTATGATGTAATCAATTATTCATTTTCGCAAGATATAAAATGCAAAATCGATATCGAATGCAGTGTCGAAGCCCGAATACGTTTTTTGCATCTTGATTTTTGAAGATTCTAGGATAGAGTTAACGTGCCATACCCACCCCTGCCAATTAATGCTGCCGCATCACTAGAACTGGAAAACGGTTTCGGGACAAACCTCTTCTTTCAAATAAATTCACTCAGTGAAAGGTTCCTCTCCTATGGCAGTAACAAAAGCGTGTTGCCAATTTCTCTTTGAGAACGAATTGATTATTTCTTTTCTTAAATTTCGTCATTTGCAGCGAAGCCCCCTGACTAAAGTTTGCATTAAAATAAAAAACGAATTTCCGTTTTACCAATTTACGAACACCATCGGGCCACAATTCCAATTTTACGACAGACTGAAATATTTCAGAATGTAAACGCCATTCTATCTGCATTTCAGTACATTCAAAAATGTATTTTGCTGCTGAAAGAATAAATTTGCTAACAAAAAAAGGTTGCCCTAACTTACTTATGGATGATTGTAGACCTCGCAGATGGACATTTTAAATTCTTTGCTCAAGTATCGTACCGAAGAGCAGGATGTTCAGTCAATTAATTGGGAGAATGAATGCAGCGAAGACAACAGCGAGGATAGCAGCGAGGATAGCAGCAAGGACAACAGCAAATATTTGTTGATTGTTGAGGCAGACAATGTGGAACATGAATGGAACATATTTTTTCCGTATACCACGCCCTTGAATGAGAAGGAAGAGAAAAGTTTGAAGTTCTACGGAGACATAATATCCACTGAAATTGAAGATTACCTCGTACATTATTTGCGTGAGGAGTAAGTATTCATAATGAGAATAGCACGAGAATGACTTATTAAATTGGTTCGTTGTGAATTTTCAAGAAAAATGGCAACAGAAATAAAATGTCAGTCATTGGAACGTGGCTTTGCTATCGCCATAAATTTAACCGATGCAGGACTGAAACACATTCGGGAAGTAAGTGAACCACAAGTAGTTAGTACTATAATTTTGATAAGCCGAAAACAAATGATCGTTCACAGAGCCATAACCTAGGGATTGCAAGCCGAAAGCAACATAAAAACCGCGGTTACGGTTATTCCTAAAGCCAAATTTGGTCAGAAAAGATCAGCAAATTTTGAGAAATTTAGAGAATTTCAGTTAATTTTAGCAAATTGAGTAAATTTTGTAAATACTCAGCAAGCAATCTTAGCAAATTTACCAAATCGAGCAAATTAATTTGCTAAAAATAGGCCCTGGTGATTCCTAAGCCTAAACATAAGGGGGACCCGTACGAGTGGACCATTTTCTTCGGTCACCGAAAACAGTATTTCCGCTTTACGGTCGTATTTACCTATCAATTTTCAAACAGAAAAAAGATCACGAAAATCGGATGAAATTTACTCGAGATATCGACCGGAAACTCTACCTTAACTGTACGGCCGAGTAGCTGTAGCTTAAATTAGACTCAGTCTATGGGCTCTAACCTCCGATTAATGTTATAGAAGATCTAAATAGATAATCTTTGCTCGCTCTGATCTCAGAAAGTGTTCAACGAAATTACCCATTAAAAAAAAATCCACACGGTGCTACGTCGCTTCTAGGCACAAATCTCTGAATGACTGTATTTAAATAGATAATTTCTACTTTGAGTCAGTCGTGAGAGCCGCCGATTTTCAGCCGCCGAAAAACGGCGGCTGATGGCTAAATCAGTCGCCGCCGCCGCCGAGAGTTTTGTACGGCTGAATGTTGGCGGACGCCGTTAGCCGCCACCAAAGGTTGTGATCGGCTGACTCGGCTTTATTCAATTTTCATTTCTAAATCTAAATTAGTTTTCAATACTCGTTTTCATATACATTTTTAGACGTCATAAATAACTGCTTAGAACGCTCAAAACTGTATGACCTTATTTTGTCCGACGACGAGCTTAGAACAACGAAAGAGGTTGTGAAGATTTTGCAAGTCTTTGATAAGGGAACCGATGTTTTTCAAGGTTCAAATTATCCGACGCTAAACATAACAATGATATTTCACATTGAGATCGGAGACAGGCATTTTATGTTTATAGTTTATTAGCTTCGTGATTAATTCTGACGTGACGAATTCACCATTAGAGTGTATCCGCAGAGAGGTGATCGAATACAGATCATTAGCAGTTGTTGTAGAAGAGCCTTTGGTTTGGTGGCGTAAAAATCAGTCACTTTCCATTTCTTCATTTCTCCATCGTTTCTGGCAACTTCTGCCATCGTTGCACGTTTCTTTTCAAAAGCTGGTAAAGCCCAAGCTGGGCTGACAAAGCGCAAATTTAAATTTTATCACAATGGAAATAGCTCTTTTGCTAACATGTGCCTAAATGGAAATTTTGTGCAATAGATGTGATTATTGACAACACATCGTATGCGCAAAATTCCAGGTTAGGCACAAGTTAGCAACAAGATTTTACCTACAGGAGTGAGATCTTCATTTTTCAGAATGTCACTTTTACGCACTAGTGCGCAAAATTATACATTAAAATACTTTGATCGCCCTATTGCACATAAAGATTATTTTCATACACGCGAACTTAATTAAGGATCATTATGACCTTTAGTTTTTAAGTTTAAGCGTTTGTATTATACATTTTGTGTTAATGTAAAGAAAAACATTTAAATTGATTAATCTCTAGATTTTCAATTCTTGCATACTAGAAAAATTCAAAATATTTAAAAAAAAATGGCACTTTAGCCGCCGCCAGCCGACCTTTTCTCCGGCGGCTAGGCCTGGGACGCCGCCAGACTTTTCTGAACGGCTTAGCCTATGTAGCCGCCAGCATTTTTTTCTTCGGCGGACGCCGCCGACGATTTTTTTTCGGCTCTCACGACTGCTTTGAGTGACACAAAGCGAGAATCGCTCCTTATCTACAACTTTTCAAAAATGAAAACGGTGGGTCCATGAAGTGAAATAAATTCCGTGCAAGTGAGAACGCAAAATGTTTCTCACACTTAACGTCACTCTTAAAATCTTATAAACTTTTCGAAATATTGCTTTGGTGCATTGCACCCCCACCTTAAAAGTTGTGCTGCACTACAAACACATAATTTCGTTCTAACAAAAATTTTAGGTGAGGGGTGGGCTCTCTCATTTTGCAATTCCACAAGAGGGGGAGGGTATACGAATTCGGACAGTAGTGGACTGAGGGAGGTCAAACTAGACAGACTCATAATGTAACGTTATGCCGAGTTATTCTATTATTACGCTCATCGCTGTCGGTAACAGAAGACTGCGCCGTTTATGAACGGTTAACCGTTCAAATATTCAAACAATCAGTGGTTCGCTTGCTCGCAGAGTGATTAACTAGCTTCAGTATCATAAAATTTAAACAATCATAAAATCAGTGTGGAAAATACCGGAAATTACTCATTGTCTGCGAACACAGATTGTTTGAATGAAGCGAACCAAGAGTAGAGTTTGCGACCTGAACTTGATACAGAGATTAAAATGTTTATGAATTGGTTCATTAGGTTTCAAGTGACGTGAAAAAATACCTCAAATTCATTCACGATAATTGGTTAGTGCATGATAAACACATGCACAGAAAAAATGAGGAAATCGACAAGTCGAGTCTCGCATATGTCATTGATTTAGCTGAGAAATCATTTTATCAGAAGTTCGACAATAGAAAGAAAAAAAACGAACCGTTAACTAAAAGCGAGGAAAGACTATTGATATCGAAGCAAATTCTGGAAAACGAAGAGGCTGTTCATATCATCAGAGCACGAGACCCCGTACAAGTAAAGAATGTTCTTGGAGGACTTTCCATTCTAAATGAAGCAAAGAAAAAGAAAAACGTAATTTATGGTCAAACCTACTTTATTTGTGAAACTGATTTGCTCAAAGGCTTTTCGAAAGATTTTGAATTGTTTGACTTTTCAAACTACAACACTGATGGTCATTCGGAAATGTTCAATATTCTAGATTATGCAGCAGTCTTCAAGCCAGATGAGTAAGTGATCAAATGTGCGGTCTCTAACTCAACACCCATTCAAAGTTTTTTTTTTCTGTATCTTCACTCAGCCACATATTCCAGAAATATTTGATAACGTATATGACTTGGAAAAGTCTTCATCTTCAAGCGCTTTGCAGACGAGATAAAAGATGCCTTGCATTCGAACAATATCACGAGAATGTGATAGTTAAATGGACGAGTGACGAAATCACACATTTATTTAGCAGCTTAGATCCTTATAGTGTATCCGAAGAAGAGTTTAATCAATGCAAACAATATTTGAAGAGAGAGATGTCACTGAAGATTATCGATTCTAGCCAACTAGCGAGGTTAATAGCGTTCATTGTAGATTGACTGAAACTTGATTTCACTCCATGTCAACCTTAGATCGCTAATGGACACTGCAGTGACCAACCATCGCCTCTTCACGATAAAAGCGAATCCACTCCCTAAACAATACCGCCAATTACAGTTAATGGACTGCTCTGCCTACGGAAACCATTTTAGCAAGCAAAAAAAGTTCATCTATGAAGAAAAAAGAAGACCGGAACTGACAAATTCGAATCGACAAACTTGCAACGAGACGTTCGTCATAAACTCAATTAATGAGAATGAGCTGACCACAGTAACGCATATTTTTTGCAAAACAATTTCAAACAAAGAAGATGCAGTTCTATTCGCCGTTGAAGAAAAATTACGAACCGATTTGGGTTTAATGCAGAGACGTCTTGGTCTATATACTGTAAATGTGTTAATTGACAAAGTCGGAGGCGCCACAGGATTTTATATGAACATTGTATCTGTCGAAAACAATATAAAACAGGAAAGTACAGATATTCTGCATAGACTGGGAGAGATCTTGGAGCGTACAATTTTATTTCCTGCAAAGGGAGCAAAGAAGCCTGCTCATTCCGTTATATTCGACTACCAAATTATTGTTCAAGTGAGTATTAAACATTCGAAAATGACAAGGCATTGAAATGACTGAATTCAATAACCAACTAAGTACTGACACCTCACATACTTAAGAGCGATCACCACTGAGTAGAAATTTTAGCTTACATCGGTGCATTTCGTATTTTATTTTTATTTTTTATTAAAACAGCTATCCTCAACATTGCTGTCGAGGATTTCGCACGGAGGCCTCCATTGGGCCCATTGTGCTCACTATAACTTATTTGTTTTTAATCGGTTCCTGTTGCATTGAATCTGCCTGTGCTAAAGATGTAGCCCAGGATCCCAGGATGTCTTGTGAATGTAACTCTCGAATCATTTTGTACCTGATTGTGTAGTCACCCAGGTATTTTCTTCTTTTATTTATGAAAGCAAGACACTCACATAGAAAGTGTTCTGCGGCTTCATTGGGATGTCCACACAGATCGCAACTAGGGTCTGTTCGTTTTCCAATTGTAGTTAGGTGTTGGTTCGAGCCGAAATGTACCGTCATAATACCAGTGTAAGCTTTCAGTCCTGTTCTACTTACGTTGATTAAATATTTTGAATGGGTTGAATTAATTCTAAGACATGCATTACCTTGCCTACAGCTGAGTCCCAGTGTTTGAGAAATAAGTTGGTTCTGAGTACTTTTGTAATCTTTCAATTGTTAGAAGAAGAAGGGCGCAGTACTGGCTGTGGAGTGATTGGAACGATTGAGGTAGCAATTGTTGCCAGTTCATCAGCTTTTCCATTTCCATCATATCCCGAATGTGCTGGTACTCATAAGAGTTTTACTGCATTGTCGCTTGTGAGATTATTAATTTTGTCCCAACATTCTACGGGAAGTGCTGAATTAAGTTCCACAGCGGATAATGCTTTAAGGGCCGATTCACTGTCTGACCAGATATAGATATTACTGTTGAAGAGATCTTTCTCTTGTTTAACATGGCACGCCTCAATTATTGCTCTAATTTCAGCTAGGTAGATTGTACAGTGTTTGCCTAGTAGTAGAGAGATTCTAGAGTCTGTACCATTGCAGTATATGCCAGCTCCCGCTGAGTGGATTACCAAAAATTTCCAAATCTGCTCATTTTTCTCAGTGCTGGCTAACACAAACAAATCTATTATTTACTGAAAACTAACACATTTTTACGGAAAGAAGAGGTTCCACAATTTTGAAATAGGACCTTCAAAACGCACCGATGATGTAGGCTAAAATTTCTGCTCAGTGGTGGTAGCTCTTAACTAATTCCACAACTTACAGAAATTGTATTTACAGATAAAAGGAAACAAAAAACTAAATGGGAACAAGCACCCATTTGACGAAGCCTTCGAGATTTGGTTCAAACATCATCAGAAAGTCTTTCAACGAATTACTGAAATGCCTGTCAGATGACACTTAAAATTATTGTCAACAGCCTTCTTTCAACTACCCAAATTTTAAATTATTCACAAAATTAATCGATTATATAATGGAACTGGTCGATTCAAAATTCGAAAGAACGTTTTTCTGACTGAAAAATCTAACGACGTCAAGAGATCGTTGAGAACATTGCAAAGCACACCGGACTTTTTTTTGATCATAATCCCTGCTTTTAAATACATTAGCTTGACTACCAAAGTTCCCTTTCCGTTTGGGTCTTCGTTTGATATTTTTATCGTTCGAGAATCTGACGACCCCTAATATGGGCCTTAAGGGAATGTCTTTGATTAACCTGTTACATACGTACTGCTTTTGATCTTTTATTGATAACGATCACAACAAATATGAACGACAATCAAAGCAAATTTCATGTTCAAAGCATAAAGAAATAATAGACTCGTGCATAAATGGG
>JANTFA010163949.1:0-10127 GCA_026413405.1 Phytosciara flavipes
AGTTATCGTGATGACAGACAAACAGACGGACATTTTTTTAAAAGCTGATGTGGCATCAAGGGATGATACCAGAAGGTTTGCCCTTACTCCGGGAGTCGGGAGTCGGAATCGACGTGTTACAAACGTAAGAGTAAAGGCATGAGACCCTCGTACTTCGTACGGGTCTAATGATCTAGCCTCTGACCCAGCAAAGGGTTGTTAGGGCAGATTATTATTATCAGTCTCAGTCAGAGTGAGACGTTCGTTAGGACATTTTTTATATTCGGATTTCGGAATTGGAGAGTACGAGAAAATGATTTAGGTGACGCCTCAAATTAATGTTCGTGCCAACGTAGAAATACTAAATTACTTACCAATGGGACAATAATGATGGAGATGGGGTGAAATATTGGAATACTGAAAATTTAAGAAAATGTTTCGTACTCCAGATTAAAACTAGGGTTTGCCGTCATTCAACGCGTCTATTCACATTGTCTACACTGTCTACAACATTTCTTTCAATAATATACCTGGCCAATTTGAAACCTCAAAAGCTACAAATTTTATGGTCTACACCATACGTGCACAATAATGAATTTTTATTATTGCTCATGGTAAGTATGCGTACATTACAATGTATGTACTTACTCGCAACAGATATTCAATTTATCAACGAAGATGGCAGTAGCAATGAAATGAAGAAAAAAATACAGAGGTTAAACAGTGCAACAACTCGAGCATAATGAGTATTATAAAATACTTAAATTATTCACAATTAAATTGAAATTAATATGAATTTGATAATAATAACTATCATTATGCCGAATAATGTATAGGCCATGCATTTTTTGTATGTTCAAAGTATTATTTTCTCTTCTCAACTGTCGTCTTCAATAAGACATATGCCGTTTCATATCGACCAATATGCATTGCACCATATTTCCTTTTATTATAACAAACGAACAATAAAAGTAATAAAAAAAAACTTTTGGTGCACAACTCGATCTCGCATGCAATCCTTTCGTATTATAAGAATATTCTGGTATGTGAAGAATACAATTCGTGTTTACAAAAATAAAATACAAACGGAAAAAGCACCCACAATGCCATTCATTTGAAGTAGGGAGCCAGGGCCGTATCAGGCCTGAGATCTTTGTTGCTCACCTTCAGGATATTTCATATTAGGACAAAACAGTCTTACAGAGAATGGCTGCCACTTATGTGGGTCAAGTCCTTCGACTAAGTCAATAATATCTTTGAAAATTTGAATGCCTAACAGATGTAGATCTCACTTTCCGAAACTGAATATGCACAAGCATTTTATACGGAAATGCTGCTAAACGATTTTTCATTGTTCGAAAAATGCCGAACAAAATGTCGATGTTCGTCCTATCAATTTATATCAAATTAAAAGTCAACTATCAAATCAATAGTCAACTATCGAATTGATAGTCAACTATCAAATTGGTAGTTACCTGACAGTTTAATAGTCAGCTATCATGTTCAACTGTCCAATTTATTATATTTGGTTATCCAATTGATTGACTTAGGTATTCAATTGAAATAATTGTCAACGCTGTTAAATCCTTTTTTCTGAAATAGCGTCCAAATACTTAGTCCCTTAGACGTATATAGCTCATCTTCAAAGTAGACCTCCGGAACTAAATTCTAAAAATAAATATTGGTCAAATTTGGTTGAGAGTTACTCGAATTATCTTGCTGACAACAAAGAATCGTTACAGACATTTGAAGTTTTTCATAAAATTTCATGCGTTTTCAATCAAACGTGTATGGTTGCAGATGTTTTTCGGTAATTTCTGGCATAAGACCCTGACTTTCAGTCAAGGGAATTATTTGAACTTGAATTTCTGCTAATAACTTTTACGAAATTCTCGGCTGCGCTGCATTTCACCTTCATTTTCTTCTGCGCCGCTAAACTTTTGGGCATCTCTCTCGTTCGAAGGTCTACTCTGTTTGCTTATCAGGAGCCACGAGAATGATCCGAGCTATTAGCGATTTCAACATTTTACTACTCTGGACAGTGGACTCAGTGTAGCAAAATGAAGCGCCTGTAATACCATCCTCAGTTTCAAACCAATTACGATTGGCTACGCTACATTTGAAACTAATCTTTTGACACATAAGTCTTATAAGTCACTCTGGTGTACTACTTGAACGTTCCCCTGCTTATACATTCGCTAGATCTAGATCTAGAGTATAAAGAAAATTTTAAGAATTCGCTACTGTCCAAGCCTCAAAACTTTACATAAATTGGTCTAAACGATCAATTCAATGGTATTTTCCCTCAAAAAATTCAGAGGAGCTTGGCTCACCCTGAAATTGCTCCGGCCCTGCAGAGAACAACAATGCGACCTTAGAAAGCATCTTAACAATAGGGAGAGCAAAAAAAGGGTAACAATTTGTCTGTTATTGGTGCTAAAACATTCGTTCATATATGTGATGTAGATGAATGGCGCCCAACAGGTAGATAGATTTCTATTTATCAATCAAAATGTAAAAATATACATCCGAGCAACTAAGGACACATAATATGATGAATTATATTATAGAATAGCTAATTCCCATCTCGAATATATACAAACCTTTGATCTGATATTAAATTACCAAAATAATAGGATCATTATCCTTTGGAGTTCGAATCTCTATATTTTATTTGTCTACAGACTTTTTTCTCGTCTCTTTCATGAGTGTCTGTGTAAACTTAATGAGGGAAATTAGAGCTGCTGCTTTCTAACATCTCGTATAGCAAAAACTTCCCACATCATTCCAACTCAATTAAAGTGCGTTTACTTCTCCAAAAAGAAAAAACTCGAGGTAACAAAAAATGAATAAACGAAAGTGTATTCGGGCGTCGTTTGGAAGAAAAAACAACTAAGCTGATTGGGGTGGCATGGTGTGTGGAGGCTCGCACAATATAGTATGCAGATGAATTGCTGGGAACGCGTTTCCATATACCAAAGTTTAGCAACTTTGTTTAAGCACCATTTGTCTCTCTCAATTATAATCAGATAATATGAAGCTGGATCCCACAAGAACTTGATTATGTTGCTACTCACAGTGATGCTTATCTAGGTATTGGAAGCCTTCAGTACAGCCAACAATTCAAATGATGAACCATTTAATTTTCAAGAATCAACAAATTGACTTATAAAGCCGACCGTAATTCGTAGAGGGCTAAAAACTGAATTTCATATACAGTCTGACTATAACAGTAATATTTGATCGATGTCACGTACAATTTTTCCGTTATGTGAATTTAGAGAGATCGATAATTTAGTTTTTCGTCTTGGTTCTTTAAGGTCGTCTGGAAGACATTTCGTGGCAATTACATTTCGATCAACCGTTTTCAGTTCTACATTTTATTCGCTGTATTTTTTTACATAATTTTGTTTTAGAAATGACATAATTGGACAATGTAAATATCGTTGCCGAAGGTTAAGCACATTTTTGTCTACATATAATGATGGCAAGTAGGTCACGGTCACCTTATTCGCTTAAAGGTCTTATGATCTGTGGTTATTCCCTTAGATCCAGCCGCACCGTAACTGAGTTAAAATTTTCACAAATTGTCCTTTTCTTACATGTGGCATGAGGTTTAGATCTAGGTAGGAGTGGTTTCGAAAAGGACTCAAAACAGCCGTAGTGCAGTGCACTACTAGTGCACATAGATCTAGGAGATTCGGTTTGGAAACTCATCGAAATCATTTCTTGTGCATCGCTCATTCGATAGACAACTGACGGTGTACATCAACAATAAGAAGAGCAGAACGATAATGCTCATCGATTCCTTACGACAAGGCTCTACGCTCTTTATGTTTATAACGAGCGATATCCCAACAATAGTTTCACTAAAATTCAGCCATTCTGACATTCAGCGAATGCAAAAATATTCTCTCGATTGATCTCGTAATTCTCGAAAAATATTTCATGAAGTAGGGCTAATTCGAAACCCTGACAAAATCGAATGTATGGCCTACTACCTGGCGAGCCAACGAGTACCCAAGCCTACCCGAAATATCTCGGCACTCCACTCGACCGATCGCTAGCGAATAAAGAAAGACTGAACGATTAGCAGCGAAGGTCAAGACGCGCAACATCATTCTGATGAAACTCAGCGGAACGACATGGAGCGCGTCTCGTCTGTGTGGCTAAACACACAAAACTGGTCGACACGGAACGGAACAGAAGTTCTGTTACAGAACAGTGCGTGTGATTTCTGGCACAGTGCAACACTATGCACCATAGCTACGCAGACGAGCAGCAGTAATGAGAGAGCATCAAAAGTACTCGAGTAATCTTGAACTCCCGATCAACGGCGATATCGGTCACGATCTGACATTATCTTTGAGAAAGCCAGTATGGAAATCACCGAACTGTACCATCAGACAGACCTCCGGGATTCGAGCTCTCGCGTAAATTAAACCGTCTCCGCACTGAACATGAACACGGCAGATCTGGTCATTTTTTACCCCATGGGAGTGGTGAAGACAGCCTTGCATGCGATTGCGTACACCCAACGTAATAGTCATGTTTCAAAGGAATACACGAAATCACATCTGCAGCAATCAGATGGCACGTTTTGATGTGAATTATTGTAAAATAACTGACGACCCATTAGTCCCATTATTGAGCAAAATAGTATTCACTCAAATAAGAATTTACAGTAACAAAGAAGTCGCTGTTTCAGCGAGCATCTGACTACTTTCAGTACCTTCCTAAGTTATTTCCTAACTAAATTAGCGATTGTGATATTATTCGGCTCTCATTACAACAATTTATGGACGCGCATCGGTTCACTTACGTTAAGTGTATCGAAATAATTAATTTTTAATTCAATTTCGACCGACTTTTCATTACATCAACAAAACATTTCATTAATTCAACGAGCCGCATTCTGTATCATGCCTCTCTCGTTTTATTGAATTACAGCATTCGGCAAATCCATGTATGATTAAATTAGACCGATAATACGATAACATTAATGTCCAATTTAAACAAATTTAAGTCAAAATAAAATAAAGATCCCCTCTCGTTTTAAAATCAATTTTTAACCGAACACCCTTCGCTTTCAAGAGATATTTATCGTCTCCAAATTTGTCAGATAAATACACATTGTGCATTATGTGAGCAATCCCAAGAACATATACCCTGGATTAAACAATAGAGAAATCATCCCTTTTCTACATGGTTTGATAATATAAAATTGAAAATCTCGGTTACGCTTTGACTTGCCGGGTCTTTCACCATGGTATGATGTTGTGATTGTGTATCGTCTGTGAAAATAGGGATGATATTGCATTGCTTGGCATACGGAACGACCATGAAGACGACGACGATGATGATGATGATGATGATGACATGGAAAAAAAGGTTAGTTAAGTTGAGCATGCGTTTAATCACCCATGGGGTTCTCTACTTTAACCCACAATGAGTATTAATGCTATCTGTTCTATTTTTATGTATTTATATAGACTGACATAATAGGTGGGTGGTTTTGTTGGTTTTGATGGGGTGTTTTGTCATTTGATTTTTCATGGTTTCACATTATTTAAAGTATACTTCCTTTTGTAAATTGGAGTCGGATTTATCATATAGATTTCACACATAATTGCGACCGGTTTTTATGTGAACTGCATCTTTGTAGATTAATATTAAATTGGAGACGATAGTTGGCACATTTTAGTATATTTTGTGCACAAAACTAGCTCGACGCCGGAAATGGAAGAAATGAAGTGGATTTGAACTTTCAATTTGTTAGGGATAGGTCATATTATCGATTGGTTTGATCTTGTGACGAAACTTTAAACCGTTACACCATATAAAGTGATAGTTAAGTGTTCGTTTCACTGTTTCAAACTGCTTTTCTGGACGAATGTTATGGAAATTAGACAAACGGGCTGTATGCACCCCTGACTATCCGACGTAGCTGCATCCTACAATTTCGCACAATCATATTTTAGCGTCTGGATGGATTGGTAAATCGGTCAATCAGAGCTGGGCTGTCTACCAGGTGTCCATGGGGAATGTAAGAAAACTACACCTACCCCTCAGACCCCTACCCTTACACGTCAAAATAAGATAATAAAGTTTTGAACAAGGATGCTGCTCAAAAGCTTATAAATCGTTGGCGAAAATCTCGAGAAATTTGTTCATTCTGCAGCAGGAAAGTATGAATAGGTTCTGACATAAGAAATAATTTCTCCTAACTGAAATTCTCTGAGTGTGAGCTCCAGACTTTCCAGGGTGAGCTCAGCTCACCTTCGCTCCCATGTAGCTACGGCCCTGGATAAATCTAAAAAAAAATCATGATGATGATTAGTCACTGGTATAAGCTTATGCTCGTTGAACTCTATTGGTCGTAAGGTCTCACAAAAAAATTTGAAAATTGGAATTGAAAATAAAATGACAGAAGTAGAAGAGAAATAAAAACATGTATAACTCCATCTATACCAAGTCTATATCAAGTCGAAATGACCCTCCAATGTAAGTTACACTTACATTGTTCGGATTCCACCTTGATCAGCAGGTCCACTTTCAGTAGTTAGTACAATGGAGGCCTCCGTGCGTGTTCTAACAACAATTAAAACAACTACCTCTAATAAAATAGCTTTGGTAATTTGTGAATGACCACATGTAAACTAGCAACCTGGGGGTCGAGATAATAATAATTTGTAACCTTTATATTCATTACTGAATGTAAGCCTCCCGTTAAGGGGTATTTAGCCATGTAACACCACGCAGGCAAGTCTGGATTGGTGAGACATGTGGAACACATGCTTAACGTGAATTCCAAACCCTTGAGATTTTTCATTTGATGCTCATCAAACATCCAGCTAAATTTAGATTCACCAAACACCTCAACTACCCAGATTATGGAGCTTGGGTACGCTTAGGAAAGTTATATTCATCCTAAACTGTGAAGAAAAAACCCGTTTTTTCTGGGTGGAAGCCTGGCGCTCTACCACTGAGCACTGAGCCAACCCGTTCGCTTTGCTAACTTTTTTCATTACAAGTTTTCATTACATTGAGCAGGTTGTATTCCACGCCAAGAAATCTGAACTTTCAGTTAAGATATTGCAACAACATGAAAATCTGTTTCTCGTTACGAATAGATTGATGTTTAAATGTAAAAGCACTGGAAATTCATGGGTCATTTTATTGTTCGAATGGAAACAATTGCGCTTCTAGAAAATTTAGCTGTGCCACTTACTATCCGAGTCCGGAAAAATCATCGCCATTACCATTGTGGTACTAAGTAGAACTTTTTTTTTTGTTCTTTCCACTATATTCATGCCATTCCATTATGAGGGTAAAATTTTTAAAAGCCATGAAATGCCACAGTCATTAATCTTTGCTAACATTGTTGTAAAAAGTACTAAAATTCAAATATAAAAACATATTTAATTCACCAACAACCCTCCTCAAAATAACTTTCTTCAAACCGTACTGCGTACATCTATGTACACCATTTCAATGACTATGTCGACGACTCATATAGTAAAATGTGTACATAAATTTATATAAATACGTTTCTGTACCAGAAAAGCGTAGATTAATTTGCATAAAAAATGTCACTCATTTTGGGGAGAACATTTTTATTTAACATTACACAACACCCCACATTTTGTCGCAATAAAAAGAAATATTTTTTTCAATTGATTCACATTACGTACATAATTCAGTTGGTTTAACTTTAGACATTTAATGGTTGACTGTTCATTTTTGCGGGTAATATGGCTTTCCATAATAAAAAGAATGTAGGAAACATTTTCAATGACAAACGGAAGCTAAGGACGGAATATTACATCTAACTTGCCATTATACAAGAAATTTGATTTCCTACTCATCATCATTATCATCATCTTCATTCAGAATTCTGTGGAGGAGCATAGGTAGTCTACATAAATTCCTCCATCTGATTTGGTCTTTCTCGCTAGAAGTTTTAGGTCGTTCCAGCTTTTTCCATTTGTTTATGCTTCAGCAAAAGGACAAGTCGACGCCACGTTCGACCAATTTTTCGTTTTCCGTGCGGATTCCAGTCCATAGATGCTTTGGCAACGCCTTTTGACGGCCTAGTGTTAGTGTGTGGCCGTTCCAGTTCTATTTTCCACGTTTGATTTGAATATCTACTTTTTCCATGTTCGAAATTGCATTTGTCCATCGTATCACATGAATTGTCCGTAGGAACTTGAATCGAAGACGTTATACTTTCAGTTATCTTCCAAGTTTCGCATCCATACAATAGCACATACAGTAGGTACGTTCGATTCAAAGATGCGCAATTTCAGGTTTCTGGAGATTCGGGTTGAATTCCATGTTCCCCAATTCCCCAATCTCCTCGTTTGCAATTGTTAGACTCCGCCTTAATGCGCGAAAGCTTGTTTTCTGTACATTTATCTTCAATTCGACTTGACCGGCATATCTGATAAGCCTTCTCAGTTTGCCATACATGTCTTAAAAACTGTGAGTCGATTCACATAATGTCATCAGAAAAATCGGTGTCCTCATGCCTTGTAGCCTGTCTGTCATGTTCCACTATGAATTCCACGTGTCCTGAGTCAGCACTGCCGACGTTGGTTTTCTGCATGACCCAGTAGGTATGATCATTTTCACAGGGAGGGCCGGAGTTCAGCTGAAAAGGAGTTTATCTGGTCCGGAAGGTTAAAATATCGGACTCGTATTTTTTTTTAAATTCTAAAAAATAGTTTAGGGAGCTGGACATTTGTTCATATACGCAAACACGTTGGTTAGAAGAGTAAATACGGATCCGATATTTTAGCCCTCCGGACTTAGATAAACTCATTATCAGCTGAACTCCGGCCCTCCCCGTGAAAATGAGCATACCTAATGATCCAGTCTACAGGAGAGGTGATAAGATGCACCATTCACTCCGGATTTGATGTGAAATTGTCCTCACAGCTTTCCGCGATGTATACCACTTGGCATCTGGTGTCCCTGTACACAGGCTCTCGATTATGTTAGTCAGCTTCTGCGGAATACCATAGCTTATATGAAATCTAGTCTACACATCGTCACGAATCAAACAGCTTGTTGGACTGTGTTCAGCGCAGTAATGCTGCGCCAATTGTTGCATTTGCTTTTCGATCCATTCCATTGAAATAATCTTCGTTTGCCACACTCGGTTTGTCAAAGAATGTAGTTAGGATTTGAACGAGTCAATTTCCATGCTGATTTCCTTACTCACTTTCATGAAGTAGAAGAAAAAGTATATCCCAGGCACCAACCGCCTGGATATAGCAGTTAGAAAAAAGAAGAACGAAGACAAAAAGAAAGATTCTGTACGGAAAACCGATCTTCTTTTCTTACAATATTATTATTGTCACATAAATATCTCCCGAAACTTTATTGATCATACAACCCTCCAGATATAATGGAAAAAATAACAAAAACCCAAAATGCATTACCACTGTATTTAACACTATCAATTTGTCACTGTGCTTCTATTGATGAAAAATGATTAACGACATGCCGTGCTGTGATCGAACAATACACCATTGACCGCAACCAAATTTATTGTTAGGAATATTCACCGATTCATAATAGACGCTTCTCCTGTTTTGTATCGCATAAATTGTATCCAAATATCGAGTCTGTACTGTGGGTATGACTGCATATTGTACATTTGGTGTGTATGAGAGAGGATTCAGCTCTTCGGTGACAATTACAAATCAAACAAAGAACTCGATTTTCATTGATATTACGGTGAAAGGATATTTTACTAGCGATATTGTTGTGTGTAATTTGTGATCCAAAAAGGAAAAAAAAGTTTTTTTTTTTATTTTACAATTTTCTGAGCCTCAAACCGATATTTTATTTTCATTTTTATATTTTGTAACATCTGGCTTCAAATTGCGTGAAAGGAATTTATTAACTTACCGAGTATTTTGGGCGGTAAAATAGCATGTCCTTCCAATGTAATTATTTTGGGTTATTTGTTTGTTCGTTCGTGAAGGATGTGGTGTCTTAATTTGGTAAATGAACGGTCACATTAGCACTCGTGATGCACGTTAGTTCCTGTTGATTTAATTTCAAGACGTTTTCCAAACAGTTTAAATAATTCAATTTAGCTACGAGCAGTAGATTGACAATAACTTCAAACAATCGAG
>JANTFA010163960.1:0-10126 GCA_026413405.1 Phytosciara flavipes
GTCCATCCAATATTTTAAGACCCTATTAGTGACTCGCGTTGTATATTTTTCTGACATGGTATGTTGACGAGCGTTTGAGAATGAAAACTTCTTTTTTTCTAATTCACGATTAATTCTCGAGCATTTTTTACCTATTATTTAAAAAATTTCGGCGCGGCGAAAAACAAATCGTCGTCGGCGGCGGCGTGGGTCAATTTTTTTCGGCGGCGGTGCGCCGAAAAATCAGCTAAAAATCGGCGGTGCATACTTTTACCCAAACCTCAGTGGGAAGTAGAACACATAGTTGACTTCCTAAAAAGCCTATTTACTGACGATTTAAATATAATACCCGCACTGAAAAAGTTGAGACAAAAAGCTATATGTAGCACAATACTCGTACGGGCCCCTTTATGTTTTCTATTAGTTCTTACACAGTGTAACTCTACTCCATGTATAAATAATGTTTTATAAGTAGGACAATGACTTGTCATGCAACTGATGCGATTATAGTAAATGCACCGGACATACTGAAAATTGTAATTAATAACTTTCGTTGAAAGTATTGTTGACAAGGGGTATATAATATTTATGCTGCGAATATGTACGTACATATGTGCAGATCCGTTTGTTAACAGTCATTCACACAACAAGACTTATAGCAAGTAGATACAAGATGTTCGACGTATTAGAGTTAGCAACGAGAGTATAAATTTTAGATGAAGATGTGCGTGCTTGTTAATGCGCAATCCATTAATTAGTAACCTGAAGCATGCCCAATCCATGGTCAATCATTTCACCTTTGACAGAAACAATCTATTTTTACTAAAATTCAAAATGGCACATGACGGTCATTTTGTTAAAGAACTGAAAACTGTTCTACTTTCTTCAGAAAATCAGTAGAATCAGTAGAACCGATTAACATTTATTCGAGATAATTCCTGAAATAGTTGGATGTAGGCAGTAAAGTGAAGAAAATTTTGTTTTTCTGTAACTCAACGACCTTGTCCCGTGACTAACAAACTGGGTTTTGAATTAGCCGGAATCGCTGAGACTTTTCTTAGAGCAACCTCATGGAAACATGCTCTAAGAAAAGTTTCACAGATTTCTAGATATTTTAATGGGAAGAGGTTAAGGGACTAATACACATTCAGTTTATCCTTTCTACTCTATGGAGATTTTAGTAAGTTTTCTCTCCCAAAATTAAAAATTGAAGTCCCAGTGAAATATTTTATATTCGACCAAAAGTAGGTTTGTATTATTCTATTTAAATATCGGTGATCTATAGTGTGGTTTGAACAAAGCGTAGTAAATTGTTTATAACCTATTCGTGACATTGATTTTCTATTCACACTAGTTCTTATTTCTTTTTACCTTTCCTTTTAATGTTACCAAATATGTTGTTAACGAAGACTTGGTAATGAAAATGTTTAATAATTTGCATTTGAACGTAAACAAACGACAATTTCTTCGTTTGTATTACACTAGGAGAAGAATTACGGCATCACTTTTCTTCTTCTTCTTTGCTTTATTTTTGTCTACGACTAGTGTTTACAAAAATTTTCCTGATTTTTTAGTCACTTTGACTTTCAGGGTCAGCATTTACACATTTGATATAATTTAATTTTATTTTATGGCCGGTATGCGTTTCTCATTGATCGTGTTACGGGTCTCGCATTCGCAATTTCCTCCTTCTCTTCTCGTGTAAGCCCGTATCGCGTTTGTCGCTGTCGCATTTGGCCGGTCCGACTGTTTTTTGGTCGGCCCCGTTTATCCACTCTAGGGATGTTTATCGAAAGATCACTTTTCTAAGATTAGAATTCTCGATAGAATAGCAACTTTTCCGGGTAGAATTACGTTTCGCCATTTTCGGAAATATGTCGCAGCAGCAAACGCAGCGATGTCAATAATTAATTTTTTGCTTGACGGATCTTAGTTCAATATAAAGTCATCACATAGAGAATGACATTATGATTCCGGAACAGTATTTGGTTTTTCAATCAGTTCAGTATCTGCTGCGCGATAATAATTTCAAAACGAACATTTGGAAATGACAGCGAATGTTTTTCCAAACTCTTATCGCACAGCAGATACTGAGCCGCTTAAAAAACCAATTATTGTTCCGGAATCCTGAGATCATGTGTCGAGTAAAAATCAATTATTTTTCTGTTGACATCACCAACAACGATTCGTTGCAACGACATTTTTTGTACCATTGCGAAGCGACGGTAAAATAGCAATGGAATAGCGATAGCATATCGAAGCCGTAATTCTTCTCCTGGTTCAAGCCACATTATAGACCACTGATGTTGTTTTACTATGAGGATAGGTAATACAAAATATTTCATCGGGTCATAAATTTTGAATGCACCTGCGGCATTCGCTCTACCTTCTTTTTCGCTGATACAGTTTTTTTTTGCTGTTGGTAGAGAAAATTTACTAAAACATTAAAAGCTGCTGATACAGTAGGAAACAGGATAAAGTGAATATACAAAAACAACGGTTCCTTAACTTTACCGTTTGTACGTGGATTCGTGGACCGATTCATTTGCTAAGAACAATTAAGAAGACCCGCTCTTGTAACACAGATATTGTCATTGCGGTATTGTCATTTTTTGTGTTTCATAATAATAACAGTTTAACTCTAAAAGCTCATCTATGTACCGACCAAAATGCCATTGAGTTTTAACATCTCTCTGTCTCGCTTTTGTTTTATAGTTAAAAATGCATAGTATGTTGAAGGCACATATGGTTTCTTTTTTATATAATATATAAATAGACGATGAAGTAAAAGAATAAAATAAAATGTTGAAGAAGTGTCTCTGCACTCTACGACTTCCATATAATATTAACATGTAGTTTCGTTACATAGCCGTGTTATATACCATCATTTCAGGCCAGACACTGTATTTCATGACATTGAGAAGTTGTTTATTTGTCATTCTTTCGAGCTGAATATGTATAAATATACCTCGAAGTTGACACTGAATTCAATCAATTTATAATAATCAAATGCAAATTTTGTGTCCAAGGAAAACGAAAAAATAATAAAGAAGAGAATCTAATACTCAGTTATTCATGACGAACTGGAATAAGGAGGTCGTCCTACATCCCGTATCCATAGTAGGGGGAAAGATATCAATAAACTTGTAATCCATATATAGTTCTTGGAATACTAATATTCTAATCCAAGAACTGTGTGCGCGAAGAAAATTTTATAAGAAAAGTAGAAGGAGGAGGGTTTTCGAAAATCTTGAGGTACTTATGAATGATTCTTAGGTAACACACGTTCGACTTCCGTTTCAAAAAAAAAAAATTAATTACAAATTTTATTCAACAACTCACAAAAAATCATTTAGTAGGATTTTGTAATGGTGGTGCTTGTTTTAGTCCATCCAATTTTCACACTAACTTTGTATGGTGGAGTAGCATTTTTATTTGAATTTATTGCTTTAACGTCTAGTGCTAATTATTATCGTTCGAACGAGTCTAATTTCGGCGACTATTGGCCATTAGGAAAAGTAGCACGACCGACAGAAAAGTTTTGTCTCATTTTTCACACCAAGTTATAAAATGGAGTAGCATTTTTATTTTAATTTTTTCCGCTCAGGTCTTATCTCTGTATTGAATTTTTTTTTTGTTCTTCACAGTTTTTATCATTTGTTTATCAACCGTCACCAAGTATGATGAGTATAAAAATAAAATTTATATTGCGTGTTTAGCGAAAGATGAACGAAAAGTGCATTAACCTAAGACGTTCAGTTAGCGTTTTAGCGAAATCGTTTGTCTACTTAAGCTTTGCAAGTAGGTGTTTTGTTGTGAATTTATTTTTACGATTGAACGAAAAAATTGTTAAGCGAGAATAAAATTTTGGAAATTTTTGTGCTTCAGTTTTATCGCATTGAAAATTTGATCGCAGTTATTATCTTCAACAAAGTTTTACTGTTGCAATTGTTAATGTGGTCGATAATGTGAAGATAAGATGCTCGTAGTAATACAATTAACTGTGATGTAAATAATTTGGTATTGTTGCATTGATTAAATGTGTGTCTTCTTTACATTTTACACCGAAGATATTCAGTATTGCTCTCAGGATGTACATACCTTTTGAAATAAATGTCGTAAGATTTATTATTATTCTGAATGCAAAGCGGCTAATACCACATCGGTTAAATGTCAAAAAAGAACGAACAAAAGAGATTATCAAGAATTACAAAGACTTTTTATATGAAATTGGTGACTGCAAACACACTTTCAAGTCTCTGTCGATGCTCTAAAATCATTTCGATTCATTTGAGTTCGATTCTGAAGCTAATCTTCGTAATTGCGAGCCGATTAAAACGTTGACCAACGACATATGCGAACAGCGGTCTGTTCTCAGATGATGTTAACTCAAAACTGCGCATCTGTCGCGAAATCTCTCCCAGGTCAAAAAACTTAAAATAAGCTCTAGCGTTCCACTGTTGTTTTAAATTTTTCTTTTAAAGATTAGGAATTCCGACTTTTGAATAGTGTGGTAGGCAGGCATCTTTACTATTTTCGACGATGTTGATAGTGTAGGGAGTCACTATCCTCACGTTCACTAACTTGATAAATTTTTTTTAAAGAAATCTTTGCAATCCAAAGTTCAACCTAAATAACACGTACAATCCTTATACTAAAACCTTCACTATCACATTACTGAACATTTGCTTTGAACATTTGATCGGAATTTGACATTACTCAGATCCCATGTGCTATAATGTACACGGAAACGTCACTCACACAATAAAAATATGAGTTTTCATTTTAATTAGCCACTTTATTCTATTGAGAGGCCCTTGCTAGTAAAGTATTACAGAACTCGCCTTCTTCTACAACGTCTACAAACTTCCGAGTCAAAGCTGAAAATTATTTATTTTTTATTAATTTTTATTAATTTGGTACAATCGGTGATACAAAAATGGTTTAAATTTTACTTTTTCAATTGAATTATCGTGGCATGCCAAGAAGATATTTTCAAAGATTCAATACCTAATAAGTGCCACTTATAAACATTTGTCCGAATTACTTTATTTTGTAACATGTCAAAATAAAAGGCGAAATTATCTACGGCATAAAAATATCAAAGATAAAATTCATCAGTACTAAATATGCGTGCATTTTATGTACAGTGTAAGGGATCTGACAAATCGGTTCCACCGAGAATGATATTACGTTTACCTTGACCCACATTTTTATTTTTAGCAAAACTAAAAACAAAACAAAAATTAAATGATTGAAAAAAACAAAACATTAAACATGAAAATGGACCCGTGCGAAAGATTGTGAAAGGTGTATGCAATTGTAAGTTAGTTATCCAGAAGATTCGTGTAACTTCAAACTAAATTGTATTGCAAATGCCCGTAACACGAATGGAGAACACATACCGGCCATTAATCAAATTAATAGTAGATTACAGCAGGGACCATGTAAGGGCTCGTGCAATAATGACGTCCAAACGTTTTTCGAGATTTTTGAACCCCCTCCCCCTTCGTCCGCGTATTTACTATACTTACAACCAGGCTTGCCTCGTTTTCTCGAACCGCCCTCCCCCTTTTGTGGACGTCATTATTGCATGAGCCCTAAATGGCCGATTACAGTAAGCGCAAAGTTTGCGGGTCCGAGCAAATCTGCTCTAACTCTCTAGTCAGGTGGAGGTGCCGACTGATTTTTCGTGGAAATACAATCATTTAAAATTGCAACGAAATTGGTCGAAGAATACATTTTTAGAGTGATTTTGAGTTACAGCGCTATCTTGCAAAAACTTGACAACATCGTTCGATTTCTTTATTTTGGTTCATACGACAATAGGGCATGGATCTTGTTGACGTTTTCACCACTTGTCAGCAAATTCAGGGTATTTAGCGTATTCAGCTATTAAAAAAAGGGTGGCGCTGTTGTTCTTTTCAGTGTTAGCTAGTACTACGTCCCATGCCCTATATACATTCGTAAAACTGCTTCTAATCCGATCGCGAAAAGCGCGATTGTGACCAGACTATGAGACTTGACGGTGCACATACACACGCACTTATCCAATCATTTCTATTTTGATAGCAACTAATATAATTTTTTATTGCATTCATGATTTGCTTTGACAGTTAATTACTTCCCTAGAGCGCTAAGTCAAACATTATTCATTTGCTGTCAAAGCAGTCATATGTTGTTGTCTCGTTTTCGCTCATGCAATAAAGCAGTATATTCCATATGGAGTGGGATTCTCGCTGTCGCTCGAGGATCCCACTCCATATGAAATAATCTACTAAAACGAGATATTTCATTTTCATTACAATCCAATATGGTGACTGTGAACTGATTTGACACTGAACCGATTTTCATAAATTAACTCGTTTCATCTTTAAAGAACACTTTGAGCCTTAAATCGACTGGAAATTTTTCTTTAATTTCACGTTCGTATATCATCTCGGTGCTAAAACAAATATTTCATCTTGCTTAGTGCGTCGAGTGCAACGTGTTGCAAACGTAACAGCGTAAAATTATAAGACCGTTGTACTTTGTACGAGTCTAAACAGCAAAGAACAAAAAGCTGAAACATTGTCTCAGCAATAAAGCGATAAAGAAATAAACGTTTTGCTGAATAAGTTTCTACATGAAGGAAGTCATGAAAAGTATGTCATAGATTATATGGGCTATGGTATAAATAAATACTATCTGTATTTCAATAATTTATTTGCAAAATTGTAAATGCATTTTTTCAAACAGGATATAAATAAACTGAAAATCTTTCCGAAAAGAAAATATAAATCACGAAAGAAGAGAAGAAAAAAAAGACTTTTGAGACAAATGAAACAGCAAAATACAATATAAAAGCAAATTGTGAAGAAAACAGAAGAACACTGATGGCCTCATTTTGTAAAATTAGATTGTCTCCAATGCGCACGCGCACATTTCTATTATTTTTGGTCTTATTATAATCAGGGCCTATTTTTCGAAAATGTATTTCTCAAATTTCTCAAAAATTTCCAAAAATTCTAAAATATTTCTTCAAGAAAATTTGAGAAATTTCTGAAATATTTCAGAAATTCTTTAGAAATTTTAGAAATATATTTTCGAAAAAATAGGCCCTGATTATAACAGTAAATGATTTCGTTTTAAGCCTTTCATTCTTGTGTCGACAGTTTCTTATGCTCTCCAATTTCGTAATTCAACCGTTCTAACGAATGCGTGGTATCTCTTTTAACGGAAAATAGGTGAATAAAATTATTATGTATTAATGCTTCGCTCTATACGGTTATTCTAGCTGTCGATGCAATTTTGAAATCATTTCCATATCGGAACTATTCGTGTTTAGACCAGTACGAAGGTATCATGCCTTTACTCTTAAGGGTTAACTTTCTGGGTTCAACCCTAGATGCCAAATTATCTTTTAAAAAAAATGTCCGTCTGTTGGTCTGTCATCTCGATATTTTAAGTAAAACGAAACCAATCTTTTCCTCGATTTGTTATCAAAAAGGCCAGGCTAAGCTCGAAGATGACAAAAATCGGTCGAGTCGAGGTTTCTGGCATATTTTACCGGCGGTATAGCTCGCAGAAAGTTCATAGATAGTAGAAATGAAAGGTATTGATACAGGAGGTTAGAGCCCATAGAGTGGGCTTAATTTGAGCTACTCGGCAGTACAGTGAAGGTAGAGGTTTTTGTCGATATTCGAATAAATTTCATTCGATTTTCATGATCTTTTTTTGGTTCGAAATGTAGTGACAACCGTAAAGTGTTAATGCTGTTTTCGGTGACGTAAGAAAATAGCCGTCAGCCGCCAACTAATGCAAATGATAAACGCCATCTAGTTCGCACCCTTTGAAAAGCTAGTACTGATAGAAACCGCATTTCCTCGTTGAATAGCGTATTGATTTATGATTTTGATGAATTTTTTTCAGAGTTTCATTTTCAAATTAGACGGTACTTTCAAGATTGTTGTAAGCAATTACAAGGGATGAGTCACTCATCTTGAGTGTAAATGGAATGATTTAAATGTGCAATGTTGCAGATTAGTTTTAAGATGTATGCCTTACTAACCTGCTATATGCCGTACATTACTCTTACGGCTCTCCCTTATGTAACTCCAAAGTGTGTGTATGGATGCTATGGACTAACAGTTGTCCATTAAGACTAATATTGGGATGGACTGGTGTCCAGAGATGTGACAGTATGTGAGACACATAGGTAGAAATCTTGTTTTTCAAGTTTTCTTTTACATTTTTGTCTTTAGTTTAATAGAAGTGGGAGCTAAATCAAAATTTATATGAGTTTACCTTCGCGCCTTTGTTCCCACGGTCAGGTATTTAGCGCCGCGACGGGGCCTCCGGTTCATCAGCTGCTTTCTGAATTTGAGCAAGTGCTCGTCCTTGGTCCTGTTCCATCGAGGAATTGTTTAGTGCGGGTGCACAGGCAACAGTTGATTGTGGTTCTAATCGTAATCGCAAACGATGCAACCGACTCTGCGCACCAAAAGCAGCCTCTCGTTGTTGGTCCTGCTCAATGAGGGATATCTTTTTGTTGAGCTTTTGGATGAGAACGTTTCTGCTGTTTGTCACAATAGAATGTTTTTTCACCTTTAGTAAGTTAAAAGCTATCAAGAACCTACAATAGTCTCACCAAAGTTGTCTAACATGCGTCTTTGTTCTGGCTAATGATTATTGTAACAAAAAGAAAAGAAATTCCAGGCATGAATGCTCAACTATATTCTCCCAACTATTGCAATATGTGTGCGACACATTTAAATATAAATTACTAGCAACAATTAAGCCAGCTGATAATAGAGTCGAATAAATCATTTGAAGAAAAGCTTGCAATTCAAGGACATACCATATCTTACATTTATTAATCAAACAAAATTATGTGCGAGCTTCTTTGTGAGTATGCGAGTATGATACTGATGCGATACATATTTACAGTCTGTGGCACTTATGTTATATCAATGTGGTTTATTCTGATTGCAACGAAGCATGTCTCTCTTAGTGCTGTGAGCCAATATTTGTAATTGTTTCGTTAACGCTACGAAAGCAATGTATTTATTTTAAATAGTTCGAGCAAGTAAAAAGATTGAGTGAATTTAATTTTATTTATCAACTGAAATGTGCTTGACCTTATTGAAGAAAAGCTAAAGACAGAATGAGAAGGAGACAGAGAAGAAGAAAAAGTTTGTAACTATAAGAACTTAATAGCATGTTTTCATTTAAACTACCGCAACAGAGTCGTTAACGTCTTGTTGTTACAAAATCAGCGTATATAATAGGAATGTTGGATTTTCTTATTTGAAAAAGTTTTGTTTCAAAGAATATTACGTCTCTTTCTCTGGATTAAGTTATATAATTTTTCGTTTCCCTACGATACACTGATATTAAGAGCGAATTTGCGAAATCTTCAACCAATGACAATTTAAGCCATCACCGATATAATTGGTTGATGGCTAAATAGAGCTATTATAAAATTCTAAGAAACTTGTGGAACAACTTTTTCCCTGGAACGCTTTACTTCGGCTGGTAGGGCCCTCGATGTATATGCCTATGGGACAGTACTCATTTGAACAAAAATGTAGATAATTTCCCCAACATACAATCAAACCAATTGATATTATGCACCATTATAGGGCCGGTATGGTGCATAAAATGAACGTTTAGACAATTGCTGGTAATTCGACTGAGAGGCGCGGCGGATCGATAAAGATTAGGTAAAAAATGGAACATTCTTTTGAAAGTTCGGGAGTCCTTGTGTAACTACCGGCCACGTATGTTGTGAAGTAGTGTGCAGAAATGGTCTCAGAAGTCATCTTTAGATTATGATCAAAGCTCTTAGAAATTCCTAAACGTAGATACAACGCTTCTCGGTTAGCATGAAATATTAAGTTTCTAGACTTGTTGACGAAATTCAAGATCGGAAGAGGCGTGAGACAGGGTGACACCATCTCACCAACTTTATTCACAACAATCTTGGAGAGTGTTTTCAAGAAATTAGACTGGAGCGAAATGGGAAACAACATAAATGGAGAATATCTGAGTAATCTCCGTTTTGCAGATGACATCAGCCTTATGGCAGATAATCTCGACCAGGCTCAGATTATGTTGGAACAACTAAATGAGGAGTCAAGCAAAGTTGGTCTCAAGATGAACTTAT
>JANTFA010163971.1:0-19917 GCA_026413405.1 Phytosciara flavipes
AAAACAATTTTTTTTTGTACAAAAACCATTTTCCGTGTACGTTTTGGGTCCGAATTGTACAAAAGTAATTTAACCGTTGTTGACAAAGTCAACATACAGCTTCAACGAACTTCAGCGCCATTAAGCAGCCACTGTGCTTGTACAATCACTTGCACTAGAGTCTGGTGACTAGACGATCGCTAATGTGCTCCAACACCTCTTCTACCATCACGAGCTCCTTTTTCTTAAATACGTAGGCCAACACACCATAAAAACATTTCGAAATTTTTGGCCAAAAGTTATAGGGGTCAATTGGGGTCATGGAAAAATGACATCCACCATTTCCAGTGCTTGCAGGACATTTGAACCACCAATACCTCGACAAATATGCATTTTATAAAGTCAAGTGTGTGTTCTGGTAGCACTAAGTACACGTCAATTTTGCATGACCCCATAGAGTAATGTGACCTTTACCTAGAATTTTCTGCCCTTTCGGCCATCGTAGCATCGATATTCCCTGAGATAAAATTCATCAAAGTTACATCTGCATCTAAGACTTCAAACGGATGTAGCCGTGTCGCTAGAGATCACTTTCACAAGTTCTCTTATTCGTTTTGGAATCTCCCAACAAATATTTGTTCAGCGTAAAAAATCGACGATTTTCGTAAGGTTTCCTCTCATTGCGTTGCGTTTAATCGCGTTCCTGTTCCTGTTTACCGAAGCGGGCATGTTACCAAGCTTGTCTGCTCCAAAAAAAACTCCAGTCAAAATAAAAACGAATTTCTTTCTAATTTATATCAGTCACTTCATTTTTTAAAAATTTCTTTTTGGTACAGTCATCAGTCCACATCCACTCACGTCCACAGGCACACACTTCTTATGAAATATTTACATTTTACATATCAAATTAATGCACGTTAAAGTCCTCGCACCGAGCGGCTAAAGTTTTCGACCGAAACAAAAAATACCAATGACTACGCTCTGGTAAGGCATTAACTGAGCAAAACAGTATTAATTATACGGAAGACTGTCGTCCACCACACACTGGCAGAATGCTATGGTTTCGATGATGGTATTAATACCCATCCTTCTCCCTTCGGTTCGGTTGAGCTGTGTTCATTTTGCGGCCGTGAACCGGTACGAATTAGTTGTAGCTGCCGTTTCAGTTTGGCTTCAAATTGTTTTAAGTTATCCTACGAAAAAAAGAGCAGAACAAGTTCAACTGACTGGCTTGGTATTGTAACGTGTCGTTGTAAACTTACCCGCTCTTCCAATTTTCTGGAAAATTCTAGACGTTCCTGGCGCTGATCTTCAGGCATAGCATTCAGCAGTTGATTTTTACTCCAAGTGACGTACACAATTTCCGATTGTATCTGAAATGATGAGAGAAAGTTTGTATTGAACCAACTGATATTCACAAAATGCCAGATCACCCACCCTTAAATATTCCTTCGCAATTTCATTATGTTCTTTGAATATCTTTTGCGATGCGGAATTGCTCGGGTCTGGTGTTGTGGGCCTTAAATGTGGCTCCAGTAGTAGATGTATGGACTCCAGATCTATAGACACATCACTATCCGACGGATTCTCGTTTGAGGTAGATGATTCTGGTGTGGGTGCTGTCGATCGATTTTCCGTAACTGTTAGCCTCTTGTTGCCTTGACTATTTGCTATAGGACAAAAGAAGAAAAAACGAGAAAATTTTAAGTCTGATGGCTCAGAGTGATGAATGAAATTGTAAGTTTGGAAAAGCGAAATATCATCGGCAGACTTTTCTCTACGGAAATCATCTATTGGCGGCCTGGAAATTTAATTGACATGACAGTTTTGGGTTGAGATGATTGAGCATAGAAAATTTTGATATCCACAACCCACCCCGATGCCCACGAATAAAATGCCCTAGCCCATGTACAGCTCCATATTTTTGTGTATCACTTTCCTGTTTTTTTGTGGATGTTATTCACACATCGGTGCGAATAGCCTACAATCTATTAGAGAAGCTGTTCGCAACAGGGTGCGAACAGTCACAATAGTAGACTTCGAAAAACGTTGTGAGGTGACAAGACGTTTGGGATGCATATTATGTAGAAGTCAACGGCATCACACATCAATAACATCGTGCTGATATTCGCAATTTATGAATGATGGCACCCAGTCGGGAATTTGTCAGCAGACTGTCCCTGCTAAGCATTTTGTATAAGGAACCAATCAAATGGTGCGCAAGAACCTGTAGAACCTGGTTGCTGAAAAGCGCACAAAAGAGTGGAAGTAGACCGCAAGCGTGCACACTCCCTTTCACTAGTTTCTCTAAGATTCTGTCGGTGTTGATCATTTAAACATATCTTAAGATACTGCACCAGTGAACGGCTTTTCAGATCATTTCGTAGTAGAAATGTTAACATTTTTGAAGTACAAAAATTCTCAAAAGCGAGTGCACTTTTAGAGGAAGAGGACAGTCTCGAAAAGCTTGCAGAAGGGGGAAGGAGTACCGAAAATTACCAGAAAAATCGATGCACTCTATTTGAATGACCCCTAATGAAGCAACATGGAAAACATAAATTTTGACTTGAGTAACAATTTGACAAGATTTCTATCTCTCTTTCTCTAGTTTACAATTTTATTACTACGCAACATCATAACATTGTTGTTGAATGCTGCTGGTATGACTAATATAAAGTCGATTGATAGGATCTTTCCACTGGCTATTTGCACGTCTTTATTAAGAGTCGAGTAATCTTTACCCAATAATTTCGTTTGTAAAGTTTAAAATTAGGCTTCATAAAAAGTCCATTGCCTCCATCTGAAGACAACCGACTTCTTTGTGAAACACTTAATTCGATGTATCATCGTCAAATTTCAAACTTGAAGGCTGACATCTATTTCGAAATTGCAATAAATTTCCAGGCAGATTTGTGTATTTCAAAGCATTAAAATCAACACATTTTGTATAATTAACTAACTGTAAACAATCCAGCAACTACGTAATCCGCAATCCGTTCCAATCCGAGTGCTCGACATATATGTGGCTGTACTTTCACACATAATGGCAAATTTTATTAGAAATTTACAACACAGAATACAGCCTGGTTTAACGTTGTAAATTCGAGGAGCATGTTTAACAATTATATTTGGACATGATATTGAACAATATATATCACAGAAACAAGCTCGAATTGTATGCAGTATGCTGAAGGAATTTCTTTTTCTTCCTCCTTCGAAGTTTCGTCTCTAACTTTTTTTTCTTTAATTCTTTTTTGAAAAACAACAACAATCACAAAAATATCGAACAATGCGACTGTGAAAACTGAAATGAAAAATTCTTTGTTTTCACCGATCTCGGTTTTATAATTATTATTCGTCACCCGTGTATGTGCTAGCTCGAATGAAATTCCTTGACTGTATAGTTTAGTGTGCACGTAAGTGTTTGTTTATAATGGAAGAGAAGAAGCAAAAAAAAAATCTCGAGCAGCTCGATGAATCGAACGGCGCGTCGAAACGTTTAAATTTTCCTAGTCATTATCATTCATTTTCTAAATTAGTTCGTTTATTTTCGGTCTGATGTGTTTATTTTTGCTACAACACAATTTTTGTACTTTGAGAAAATTCTGTTTTGAACTCGTACGAAGCGGACGAGGGTCTTATGCTTTCACTCTTACGTTTGTAACACATCCAACTTGAATCCCTGGGTAAGGGCAAACTTTCTGTGGTCACTCTTAGATGTCAAATCAGCAATAAAAATGTTCATCACGACAACTTAAGTAAAACGAAACCAATCTCAATGGAACGTTCTTCTCTCGATTTGTAGTCACAAATGCTAGTTTAATTTAGAAGATAAGCAAAATCGGTCAAGCCGATTCAAAAATATGGTCAAATTAGTTCTACTATTTTCGAGGTCAAGTGAACATCCTGAGAATCTTCTGGCCGAACGTTATCTCAAACGATAATTAGAAGAAGAAAATAGAACTGGATAGACCCAAATACTATAAAGCGAAAGGTGCGCTAGATTGGAAACCGCGGGGAAACAGAAATAGAGGACTTCCGAAAATTATGTGGAAAAGGACGATCGGTGAAGAAGCCAGCAGTCAAAGAAAGCCCTGGCACAGAACCGTGTTCGCTGGAGACAATTTGTTGGTGCTCTATGCTTCCCCCGCGAAGTAGGACGAGATGATGATGACTTTCGAGGTCTAGTTGAGGTTTCTCGCATAAACTACCGGCACTATTGCTCGTAGAAAGTTGTCAAAGTCGGATCACAGGTTCGTAAGTTAGAGCCCATAAAGTGGGCCTAAGTCGAGCTTCTCGGCCGTACAGTGAAGGTAGAGTTTTTAGTCCCGTACAAAGTGCATTAGGTTTAATATGCCGTTTGTAACAATCGAAATTCGAGTCAGATGGAAGGTGCACAGCATTTAGAGATGCATATAAATGACGAATCAGCAATATAAAAATGTCCGTCCGTCCATCAAGTCGATAGCTTGAGTAAATCAAATCCGATTTCAAAAATGTTTTTCTCCAGAAAGATACTCGAAATTGTAAGATCAAGTTCGAAGATGGATATTTTTTTGGACGGCACATGCCTGAGCCAGTGTTCTTTTAGTGTTTTAGCGCTTTTTGACGACATCCACGGAAAAATATAGCAGCAAATCAAAGGTACTGTCAATACCAATCCAGGGAAAATGCATGAAAATCGAGACACAGGATCCCGCGCAAAATGCCTTAGATCGAGGCTAAGAGTAGGGCCCTGAATGTTTTTCGCATATTAATCGAGAAAATCCGAATTCCGTGATTTTGGTTTAATTTGAACGGCAAATGAAATTCGGAAAGGACTTTGATTAAACGAAATTGAAGAAGAGGCCTTGGACTGAGACCGTTACTCGGACCTAAGTACTCTTCGCGAATAACTCGAGTAAATTTCATCCAATTTTCATAGTTTCTGTTTCGTTGTTTTGCCTTCCATGAACAAGTAGCTATGTGCCAGTGCCATGCACTATGCTCGTACGGGTCCTCCTTATGTTTTTAAAAACGAAAACGATTTCTATACATGAAGTTTAAAATTGTTGCTTTATCGTATTCGTATAATGTGTAATAATTGTGTGTATATTCGGTAAGATTGTAGCTTAATAGCGCACTAATTATAGGACCATCGAACATTCATTGAATTTCTGCGCAGGGTTTTCCCCCTTTTTTCTCTCTCTCTACATAAACTTTGATGTTTTTTTGCTGTTCTCTAATTTTTGCTTTCAATATGAATAACACAAAATTGAACTGTTGTTGATGAAGAAAAAATCACACAATGTCGTTCCTGACCTAATTATTTGCAAACAAATTCGTCATCTATCAAGTATTTAAATGAATCTTTATGTACATCGTAAAACATCTGCACTTTGGCTATACACATCGGTTTGTGACAATAGATTGAAAGAAAAAAAAATTTCATTTTGACTTGGTCGTTAGAAAAGACACGTACGTTCACTTGGATACTATTCGCTTAAGTCTACTTGATCATACGTTGAGCTTGAATTTGTTCCTTGGAACTTCACTGATATTACTATGAACACGTCAACATCAAAAGTTTCTCTCTTACACAAGAGCATCAATTCGATTCGAATTAACTTAATAATGCTGCTATTAAGAGCGGATTGAGCGTCAGTCGAACTGTAAAATCATAAACCATGTTGCATGGCTGTATAAAACGTGAATTGAGTAGGTTCACGTCTTGGCTTGGAAGAATCTTAAATCTTCTTTCTACCAGTAGCTGTAATCCGAGCATTTTAAGCTGGCATCTTACGAACAACTCAGAAATTTTTGTCTAAACAATTTTTGAGAATTCATCAAATTAAAACCACTTCCCCACAGCCTGTGTCTGACCATCTGACCTATAGAACAATGAACCTATGTGTCTGCCTCTTTTGTTCCATTAACTGAAAGCTGCACTGATCGACATTAAATGGTAAATAGTTTCACCTGTTACTCATTGGTTAAAACAACAATTTGGAAGCAGGTTCGTAAATTTGGACGGAATCGGGGGAGCGGATGTGAAAAATTACCGAAAACTATAAGACGTCATTTATGAATGCCCCTTAAAACTACTCTGCAACACTGAATCTGTAAATCGTTCCGTTCAAACTCATCCCTTGTTACGGTTTCGGTTGTCACTACCTTCACTGTATGGACAAATAACTCGACTTAGGCTCACTATATGGGCTCTAACTTCTGAGCCCGTGATCCGATTTCGACAAATCGAATTGGTGTAATCAATACCTTTCATTTGTGCTATTTGGCAAATTTGTACGAGCGCTCCTGCCGGTAACCTCATCTAGACCTCGCGATAGCACCAATTCGACCATATTGCTGGATCCGCTCTACCGATTTTGCTCATTGTCGAGTATAAACTAGGATTTGTGAATACAAACCGAGTGAAAACGTCACGTCAAGATGGGTCTCGTTTTAATCAACCTTTACATCAAAATGAAAAAAGGTCCAATAGGGCTACAGACTCCGCCTTCATCAGAACTGGTTCTACGTAGTAAAAAAAATGGGACTACCCTCCAACGTATTCTCTTGTTCGTTTAATACAAAGTTGGTTTGCTAATTCCGACGTGATGATCTTACAATTTCTATGTTTAATGTTCCTTTAAAATATGAATTCTATGGACCTCACAGATTTTACAACCTCGTCGGTTAGTTCTTCTCCCATTAATTGAATGGGAATTTCTCATTTATTGTGTCATTGAATTATAACAATAAATAGATACCCTGGCCTGAATATGAAAAAAAGTATTTTACGTAGCTCCGAACACACCCGTGACATGTTGCAGTTGTCGTACGCAGATTCGATCCCACTGAATGTATACAAAGATGACCGAAAAACACCACAAAATGTTCAACATTAACTTTTCAATTCCACCAACTAAGCTCATCTAACTTTAAACATTCTGTATAGCACATATGATAATTGTGAGTCATCCAATCTCATGTAAATTATATATTTTGTGAACTTGTGTTTCTTCGGCCGTTCTTCTTGTGAATTTTTTTTTTTAAATCTCATTCGTTCTTAATACGCTCTGTTCAGTCAATTTTGTATGTAAGTAAATAAACGTAGAGCGGCGATGTTATGTTTAAGATGAAATGGTAGAAGATGCGCGTGTCAGTTGCGAAAAAAACAATTTATAAATTACAGTCCGCTGTCCGATGGAAAATATTCCAATCAGTACAGGAACTATGAAACACTTCAATAAGTGGCTGTCTCCTCTGTTTCCTCAGTTTATAACAGAAGATGTTTCTCATACGCTTTAGCAAGAGAAGAATCTTTTTAGTTATTCTGGTTTTTCACCATCTCCGACGACGGATACAAGATGAAGAAGTTATTCCTTAAATGAGCTAAATTTTCCTTTTTTGGAATGTCAGGTCCAACCTAGAGTACGCGTCGGTGGTCTGAAGTCCGACATCGTTGGCGCTGTCGAGGTCCATTGAGTATATATTCAGAAGCAGTTTGTGCTTTTACCATTGTAACGAGAGCCGTAAGGTGTTAGGTGTTGATCGTCTTTCTGATAGACGCAAGGTCAGTCGCGCCGTTTTAATGTATGATGTTTTTAAGGGTGGGCGGGTTACTGCCCCTGAATTTTGAAGCAAGATCGGTTCTTATCGTAACGTACCGGCTCATTCGCACAGATTGCACTCAGTTGACATGTTTCACCCAGCCCCGGCATAGAACAGACTACGAATATAATGAGCCAATTTACGAAACTAGTCACAATCGAAAAAGCTTTCGTTTCAGAGTGAGATCATCGATCACAAAATCCCCGGTCATCTCATGTGTTACAGCAATGGTCGCACACTTGGTCGTCACAACATACACTTTTTGTTTAAAGTTGGTCGTTTCATCTCGCATGAACTGGATTAAAGCAGAGAGTTGCTGCCACTTCCGCGTTGCTGTTTCGATTGGCGTGATTTCAATGTGTCATAAATATTGCCACGGCTGTGAAATAGATGCAAGAATGTTTTCCATAGAAAATCTATTTCGCAAGGGTCGGTGAACAACTCAAAAGCGTAGTGGTTAACTCTTCTGCCTTCCACTAAACGATTGAAGTTGCCTGTGCGCGAGTTCGATTGCCAACTGTGGCAGAAAAAGAACCGATTGTCAGACATGTAAACAAAACACTGCTGAATGAATTGGTTCGAGCCTATGCTGGCAAAGATATTGTTGGGAGACGCTGGCATTCTACTGCTGCTTCTATTTACATAGATGGCACAGGTTTGTCAGGACAATGGTTTGTCGCACAGCATACCACTGGCACAGTAAAAACTCTCGGTAATGGAAAGATCTCAAAAAGTGGAACCACAATCAGCGAAACTAGTAAATAATGATCTAGCCTTTGACCAATCAAGGGTTGTTACCTCGGATTATTGTTAATAAGAAAGGTTAGAGCAATGGGTATATCGCACTAGAGAAAGTACCGCTGCACTGAAAGGGTGGGAGAGGGATTGAGGAACCGAGGCAAGCTATGTTGTAAGTATGTGAACGAAGGGGGGAGAGGGAGTTGAAAAAATTCAAGTCATTTTCAGATTTATGAGTGGAGTCAAGTGAGAAGTTCGACAAACAGTTAACGATATCGTTACGCGATAGAACTTTGACCAGAAAAATTCATGACGGCACACGGACACATGCAAATTCTAGCCATACATTGCGATGAACTCATCTGCAATTGATCGATTTCTGCTCTGGGTTGTGCAAAGTTCTCTGCTACACAAGCATTGCTATATAGTGTCGTGTATAGGCCCAATTATTTTTATCTTTTCTTTTCGTCTTTCTTTCAAAATAAGTTTTCAGCCTGAAATAAATTCACATTTTAGTGCAGAAACATCATATCTCGGTTAACCGCCGCTGACAACATGTTTCTTCTGGTATGAAAATGTTTCCGAGAATTCGTTGAAAAACATTGAAAGCGAAAAAAAGAGTTTCGTCGAATATTACATTTTTCCGAGATTTATGCCAAAATGAATATTTTTCTTTTGATTTTAACTAGAAGAAGCAAAAAAAGCAACATCAACAGACACCACACCAAGGACCGATGAACAATTTTGTTAAGGAATTCAACGACGATGCCTCTTCAAGAGGAGCTCCACAATATTTTCTGTAAAATGATGTGACTTAAAAATCAAAATTACCAGTCATCACTCAAGCGAATCTCCACCACCAAAATTTGTCAGAACTAAAACAACGGTCGTCGAACGGCGGAATATTTTTCAAAAACAATTCATAACAACTTGTTGCACACTCGAATCAATACGAAATCAATTCAATTCAAAAGAAGAACCCGAATTTTTATCACAAAATTATTTTTTTTGTTGTGTTCGAAAAGTTTTTATTTTTTTTTATTTTACTCAAGTCGGAACGATTATAAATTATGCAACCGAGCTGTGTGTATCAGAAATGTCGGTACAAAAGTGCAGAATGCATTTGAAAATGAAAGCAAAATCTGTTCGCGTCTTGTATGTGTTGTATGTATAGAAGTGCATTCAATGTTGCATATGTGTTATCCCTTTTCCGAGCAGTCCCCTCTTCTATTTCGTTTGCCTTGCTGGTACAACACAAAATTTTTAATTTTCTTTTTAAATTTTAATTTCAAATGTAATCAAAGTTCGTTATCATAGAGCAACAGGAATGTACAAAAATTTTAAAAGTTTTTTTTTAGAAAAGAAATCACTCAGCGAATCTATTGACTCTTTTTCCTCGTCACAGATCTACTACTTCCCTTTCTTTTGGTATTATTTCGAATAACATAATGCACATACGCTGAACACGGTATAATCCAATCGTGTAAACCGTTAAAATTATACTAAAAACGCTGGCGAATCTGTTTTCTTTTCTGTTTTTTTTCTTCATTTTGCTTCTCTACTCAGTGTATACAACTCACATCGGTAGCTGAGTGAAGCCAACATGAGTCATTGCGGTTGTAAAACTAAAAAAGAAAATTATTGCCGTTGCATTGCGCTGTGGGAAATCTTTTATTGCAACTGTTAAAATAGAGTTCATTCTGTTTATGAAGTAGCGGTAGCTAAGTTTATGTGGAAATGGTGTGAATGTCTGCTAGTCTGGGCACGTCGTTTTTATTTCGCATCAGGGAATTCCGACCGAATATCGGGAATAACTATTCTCAAAAGGAATTGTGATCGATGGAATTGCCATTCCCTAAAATAGTTGACAGTACTGGGAGATTGAGATTACCGAGGAACTGATAGCTACCGCTGCTTTCTTCTGCAATGGAGATCTATCTATAGTGCTTCATATCAGCTAAAATACACACAACGCGTAACTTTGTCACATCCAATCCGATTTTTTTCTGAATTTCAGATTTCATGTCCTACGAACAGTTGTGTGTGACGAGTGAAGTTCACTCTCGGACTCTTTATTTTTCTGTTCTCGAAGCGTGCAACGAAATCATTTTTATGTAACGTCGATGTTCAAGCCGAACATACACCACAAGCTATACGATAACATCTGAGTCAACACTTATCAAATTCTTTAAAATTGCCCATCAAAACAGAGTTCCCAAATGATGATTCACTGCTTTTGTGAGAAATTTAATTTTCTTGGCACATATGCTATGCGAATCGTTGGCACTCTTTTCATTTAAATGAAGAAAAACAAAAATTTTAAGAGTGAATTCGCGAAATGTTTGATCAGTGAGGATTGGAGCCATCACCGATTCTAAATAAGTAAGGGCTCAAACGAATCTCCGTTTCATTCTGCATAATTTGTGGAAAAACTTTTTTCTTAAAACACTTTTGCTGACAAAAATGGTCTCCAGCTGGACGAAAACAGTTTTTGGCCAATAGTTCTAACAAGATAAATCCAATTGAAGCTCGATTATGAGACTTAATGAGACACACATTGTGAATTATCAATCAATGGTGTCTGTCCGCTTCGTCCATCCGGGACCACAAGTGAGAAACCTTGCCTTTGCCACACCACATAGTCATGACCGACGACACAGGAAACAATGGAATTGACTTGTGGATGAAGTCGGTCGAAAGCAGGTAATTTGTGTGAAGTCATAATCCGACGATTTTCTAAAATTTCCTGCGTTGAGATGAATTTTCAAAAGTCAAATTCATTTTTTCCTGTGACACCGGTCATGACACCGATAGCAATGAAAAGTGCTCGATGCCAGCTACAAAACTTCGGCTTGGAGCTTCCTGCTACCTGTCTTCTCCATCACCTAGAGCCCTACAAATTTTCAAGGTTCAACTATTGGTGAAAACTGTTTCCATGGCCCCTGCGGTCCAACAAGAGTGTTATAATAAAAAAGTGGGACCACAAGTTTGACAAGATGAAACGGCGATTTGTTTGAGGCTTTACTCATTAGAATCGGTGATGGTTTGAATCCTGACTGTTCGAAGATTTCGCGAATTCACTCTTAATACGCGGGCATGAAATGCTACATGAAATGAAACGAAATCAAATCAACAATTGAAAGTAGAGAAGTCATGTGGCTAGGTCAACTATCAGGTGTTCTTAAAAAGTTTTATTACGGTACTCAAGTGTTGTGCACATTAAGTGTCGTGTAATTTGTTAATTACAATGGTTTTGCTTAGTGTCGTGTATAGAGAACAACACTCTTCTATATTGGTTGTCTTTATTCAACTGTAGAATAAAATCTTATCAACGGTTATTCTATCGTGTCAATTGGGTGAACAGTTTTGATAAATTTAAACTAAATCGACCGGTAGTATCAGAAGTGTTTTCACGTTAGACTTAATAAAGGAGACCGTCAGTCTCTGCTAATGAAAATCGGTTTCAACCCACTACATGACTTAAGGAAAATGAATAGAATAAATAAAGGAGCAGGCTTTACAACCGCAAGTGCAGAAGTGTTGAAAATGCATAACTTGAGGCAATTTTCCTTTTTCTTCACTGAATGTCACTCGAGTTATAGCGAGTGTATTATAGGCAACTGATTTGAACCGAACTCGAGTGACAAAATTTTTAAATTGAAGAAAACTCCAAAGAGAAAAGTGTTTTGGTTTCGGACTGACCACAGTTCTGTTTAGTGAAAAATATTTTCAATTAATTTCCGTTCAAAATTTCAGAACCGTGGTGATGAGCGTACTACGAGTAACTGACAGAATGACAGTAATGGAACAGCATCATTTCAAGCTACAACTCCAACGATTGTGTGCCCGAAAATAATTTTGATATTATTGTTAAGCTATCTACGTAATGATTTGCGGAAACCATGGTTCAGTATGGGGTTGATTTGAACCGCAAACCATCCTTAGTGCATACTTGCTTTCAAGTTCTCATTTTCATGGACGATTCTATGTCCTGTCCCGTAACTAATGAAATCACAGCCTTATTTGGTATACTAGTGATCCGCTTTCGAATGAATCAAACTTGCTGTAAGAAAAGATAAATGGATTTCGAGATATTTGGGTTCCACGTTTATAAGTCACGGGACAAGGTCAAGGATTACTACATTCACTCATAGAATCAAGAGATTGCTTCACTTGTTTCCTATCAATGGAAATAGCGTGAAAACTCGTTTTCGATAGCCTGTACGAGCCACAAACTAGGTAATCTACTTCGGAGATTATTGTTTTGACTTGTCTTGGGATTGAACTGCAAACACCACAATGACTCGTCGAAGCAAGTCATCAATTTCGTATGTAATCTATCATTGCATTCGATTCGATAACTTTCCTATTAACCTGCGATTTACGAAACTTACTGTGTGTTGAAAGATTTATCAAGAGAATGTGCTAAAGAATTTCTAAATTATGAGAAATGATGACAGTCCGAAATGAATTCGATAACAGCACAACTGATATGCTTGCCCTGCCATGGCCTAACTCCACATTGGATCGATTCGATCAATCTAAAACCAGACGGCAGATTCGTTGTTTCTTTGATAATAAACCTTAAGACAACGCTGACGATGACCTCTAAGGGCGAGTTTAGAGAATGTAAACGGTAAATGAAAAACTGGTGAGCCTTTTGCCGGGCCATTCCATTTACCGGTTTACTGAAGTTCTTCTACTTCTCGAAAATATACTTTCGTTTCAACAAGCACAACTGCCTGTATACATTGAACTCAATGAACTCATTGAATAAGAACTCAAGTGAAACTTGTAGATGGTCGTTATCTCGATTTGAGTCAACCTGGAATAATATGGAATATGGAAGAAGAAAGCGATTCTCAAAATAATACGGGACAAGCGACATTAATTCCCGAACATCGACAGCGCCTCTATATTTCTGTACGCAAGGTCTTTTTTTTTGAAACAACTTACTTCACGAAAATACCATGTCCAGATAGGCGCTGTCGACGTTCGGATGTTAATTTTTGAGCGTCACCGTGAAATACATCTCGAAACATAGCACTTCCGCTAGCATGAATATCCGTGTTTGAAACGTCAAAAGCCTTCAAATTTTCATTCGTGTATGTGTTCATAGCTGCATAATATTGTATGTGACACACTGTGTGTTTTCACTCACATTCACATACCAAGTAAACATTATCCTTCTCTTAACGAAATAATTTTAGGGCCTACATTTATGACCATGCACATCCATACTAGAAAGCAGTGTTATGATCAAAAGCATTTCATAGAAAAAATTTGAAGCTACTCTGCAGCTACGAACATTTCATTGGACAGAAGCAATAAAACATTTGAAAATTGATTCTCAGCGTTTTAGATTGCTTAAATTTTACAGTTTTAGGATAAGTTCACTTTCAATTTAAAAGCAAAGCTAGGGCCAATACTCAGAAGCAGGGCCTATTTTTAAGAAAATATTTTTCTTGAATTTACAAGAGATTCCAAGCAAAATTTAACGAAAATGGAAAATTGAACACAAATCGAACAAATATTCAGCTAAAGATTCAAGTCGAAAGGTGAACTGTAGCATTGGTTTCGGCATACAAAAATAATTTTTGAAGTTATGGCAGCAGGGTTGACATCCACTTTCAGCTACAGAGCTTCGTATACCAGGACTGTCAGTCCGGTTGTTAGACGCATGAAAATTGATTATAAAAATGATCGCAAGGCTACAGACTCTAGTTCACTCTGTCAAACAAGAAATGTTCCGACGTCAGGTCACGACAGTAATTTCTTAGGCCGCTTTCAAGCACACTTGCGTAGTAACAAAATATTCTTTTCGATTTTTGCTACCTAATGCCTGCCTTAACACGCACTATTTCATTGATTGGTTGTTTTACGACGATATACGCCTTTTACGCACTAAATTAATTTGCTTCCAGTACTCACGTATATTTCCAATGAGATGCTGTAACTGTTCCGGATCCAATTCCCATGCATTATCATCAACCTCCAACGAAAGTGGTTCCAACATCGAGCTACTGTTGACTAGGCCATTCTGGTGGTAATCTTCCAATTTCAACGGATCGGGCACAAATCGTTGTTCGGTAGTGTCTTCGTCAGTGGTCGCCCATCGAGGCGAATTGGTTGAATTTTCCTGTGTGAATTGTCTTATTGAATCGTTGACTTCCTGGCGAGACTTCGGTTGCGGTATTTCAGGCACTTGATCGGTATGATTTGTCGGCGTACGATCAGCTGACCTATTGCTGTCATACAAACTTTGGTTCGAGTCTATGTCGTCTTCTTCATAATATTCGCTCTGTAAAATTCGAAACCGATTAGGTTGGAGCGCAACTATGCCTTCGCCAGGCATCATTACATCACTGTAATCTGCGTATTCCAAAACCTGGTCGGCCCCAGGGAAGAAGCGACACAACTCGTTCATTTGACCGACAACGAATTCCATTGACGGACGATTTATCGGGCTCGGATCCCAGCATGTTGTCATCAAGATTTCGATTGGCTTGGGACATCCTTCGATGAGTGGTGGCCGGTGACCTGAAGCACAAGCAAAACATTTTGTTGGAACATCAAAGCGGTAAACAGTTTTACAATGCAACAACCTTTGTGAACGCTCCACATTATGCTAAAGGTAAATTCGATGTCTTTGAAGGGTTGTTCGCGTGACAACACTTCCCACAGTATGATTCCCCAACTGAAAACATCACACTTTTCGGTGTAAGTATAGCCTTCGAATACTTCCGGTGCCATCCATGCAGCACTGCCTTTGTTGTTGGTCATGAGCGTTGCTTTGTCGGTAACGGTGCCAAAATCACATATCTTCAACATTCGTCCACCGTTAATCAGAAGCAAATTCGGCGGTTTCAAATCTCGATGTATCAGCGGTTTCGGACGCATTGCATGTAAGTAAGCTACTCCTTCGGCACACTGTCTCGCCCAGCTCATCGCATGAGCGGCTGTATAGTACGGTTTAGGATTGCAGTGTAACACATTGTACAGTGAGCCACCTTCGGCATATTCCATGACAAGGCAGACATGTGGTCGTTTCGTGCACGCTCCGAAGAGTGCTACAATATTGGGATGAGCCACACGGGATAGTTGACGGACCTGTAAACATTCGAATGGAATTTAAATATGAGCCCTTCGATTCAGAACATATTTTTCCCGCCCGAACATACTTCAATGGTAAATGCATTCCGTTCGGACTCCTGCTCAATGTATTTGACTGCGACATATTTATCTCTCCATATTGCTTTGTACACCGTTCCGAATGATCCCTTTCCGACGACCTGAAATTGAAAGAGTGTTATTGATTGCGCTAACTGACATTAAATTAGTGACAGAGTGCATTTGCAGAGCATGCAGCAGAGATGGAAATGTTCAAGTGAAGTTACTGGCAATCTCCAAAAGAACAACGACTTTGGGCAAGAGGACGATGTAATGGCAAAAGTGTAATAGGGAGAGGATATTTGACGAGCTACACATCTGAAATGGTACAGATTAATAGTCTATTCGATTGCACCAGTCTGTATGAAGACCAGGACAGTAAATTGACAACAGTAGAGCAAAGATTGTCAAAAACTCCCATCGACGCATTCAATCCGCTGTCTAAGTTCAACAGTAACACTTCACCCACTGTGCGAATTTATTGATAAGACTTGTTAGGAAACTCGAAACGTAGATAAAACGACTCGCAGCGGTATACCAATTTCGATGCATCCTTACCTCTAACTGTCTGATTTCATTAAAGTCAATTTCCTCGACAAACGGATGTGGAAGACTTGCATTATCGTCATGATGCTGATGTACACGTTCAGCCATGGATTATTCGTAAAATCAAAATATAGTTCGGATACTGAATGGGATACTAGTTGCACATTATTATCATTATCATTATAGCGGGGCGATATGCACTTGTTTTTAATGGAAATGAGGAGAAACTTTTCTTTTGGTATTTCGATGACACTAAACAGTTCGCCCGAATCGAACAGTTACGGCCATTCAAAATAGGCGAGAAAAAAATCAGAATAAATCGGAAATTTACAGTGAAATTCCACTACTTATTGAGCCTTTCATTTAACTTTTTTTTTATTATTCTGCTTCTCTATCTGTTTATGTCACATTAAATGTCAAATTATATTAGATCACACACATCTACCGCCAATTTCCGTTGTATTTTAGAATTGAACGAACTGAACGAAGATTTTGGTTGACGCGCCTTTTATTTGAATTCATTTAACTTTTGAGTTCGATGAAACGAAGATCGAAATTACTTGATAGACATCTCGTTTCATATAGTTATCCATCTGTTATCGACATCCACGACATAAATGAACAATGAACATCACAGTCTTCGGTACAAAATGGATTATGGATTTCGTTTATAAAACTGTCGACCTAGATTTTTCATCAAGTAACCCAACACGTTTCCCCTCAAGCAAAAAAAAAGTTTTTTGTAGGGGTACCCAAAAGTGAGTTTACCTATGAGTAATGTGACCGCAGTAATGGGGCTGATCCTTCCCCATAGAATGTTTTTCATATTTCAATTTTTTCCGGGTTTTGTATGGATTTTCGCGGTAGTCATTAAAGAAAAAAGGAATATTTGGAGAGGTACCCAAAAAAAGAGTCTTGTTAGTAGTGAAGGGACCTTCGAGGACTCAGAAAAACCGTTCCCTTATATCTGAGCTGATCCTTCGAAAAAACCAGTGAGTGGAACTGTGCCAAATTGCATACTAAAATAGAGGTTTCATATTATAACAGTTTACGGCTTTCGAAGTATCATACTGGCAACTATGAAAGCTGTAAACCAGCAACAATAATTGTGAATAGATGGCGTACATTTTTGTCGAAAGATAGTTTAACATTAAACGAAAACTAACGAATCATAAAAGAGTTTCTATATGAGTGTGTATTATTGTCAGAAGCAAGGTTGGACATCTGTTCGGATTGTCTACTTCTTCTTCTTCTCTTATGAAAAAGCTTCACCAATTCAGTGTCGGAAGGACTTTGTTTAGAGATGTCGCTACATGTATTGCGGGATTCAAAACATTTTGTATCGCATGTGGGACTATATAAGAATTTAGGCTGTAGAATCTATAGTATAGTTGTTTGGAAGTTCATGCATTATATGCTCCCGGTATGAGAATGAAAAATCATGCTCCTAATGAACTAATGAATGCTTCTATTAAACTGCACAAAATTACTAAAAGTGTCCTCTTTTACAAAGGGGCCGTACAAAAATGTAGTTACTCTATTTTATATTGAATTATTACTCCCTCCCCCTGCGTCATGCAAAAGGAGTAAGATTTGACTCAAATTTATCAGAGCCGTCACCTTTCCTTTGATATCTGCCTCTCAAGGTTTGACGTCATTTGTGTATGGTCCCATAGTTCTGTTAGTTGTATAATAATAATGACTTGATCCAAAGCAACTCCTCTGTCATGTGATGAAATTATCAATTTTGACTTCTATTGAGAAAAGTATTGATTTTAAATCCAGTGAAGACTTCTAAAGCCAGCATTTGGATCATATATGTTCAACGCGAGGGGGTAACCACTGATTGGAAATATTGGGACACCTTGTCGATATTGCGAAACCTTGTTCATATAAAATAAATGGAAATAAATGGAAATAGTGTGACAAATTTTGAAATGTGGTTTCCCCCTCGATTCAACGTATATTTACGTACACAGTCAAAGAAAAGTAAGTATTTTTTCTTGATTGAGTAGTTGTTTGTGGTTAGAATTTCCAATCCACGTACGTATTTTGTTTAGAAAATGAAGACCTACACAACATTGTATTCGTCACTTCTTACTGAGTCGCGTGCGTGTAGCAAACGAAAATTGAAAATCTAGTTCTTCATACATGTCACAGACGGCAAGCATATTTCATCAGTGTTACTTTCGGGACTAATACTTTTTTCGATCAAAGTATTTTCAATCTGCTGATTTCGAATCTTGTACTTCAACTGTTTTGACCTGAAATTCACTGCATAAAAACAACATTACCCGGAGCTTGTCTTTTATTTTTGTCGTTGTCATCGATAACATTATGCTATCCGTACCCCGTACGTGATAGGTTGAGAAATTCAAGTTATGAGCGAGTATACAGACATGCAAAGCACAAATAAATCAAATTTTGACCAGTTTTTCATGAAACCTAACGATTCAAAAACAAGGTCTCAGCGAGATCTCTCAGATTTCTCTGCAATTGCTTCGGGTTTTTTCTAGAAGATTAGCTGATGTATGAAGTAGCCCAATTATCACAATCACGTATTGTCACATCCCATAAATGAGACTTACCATACTGACTCCATGGAATTGAAGTACATGTTAGGGCTCATGCAATAATGACGTCCATATAAGACGGGGAAGGATGTTTTCGAGAAAACGCGACAAGTCACGTTGTAGGTATAGGAAATATGTGAACGAAGGGAAGACTGGGGGTTCAAAAATGTGGAAAAACGTGTGGACGTCGTGAATGCACGAGCCCTTACATGCTCATCAGGATTTGCACAATCTGCTCTGGTACTCCATGACTGCATATTGCGGTCCAGATCAGGTCACGTAACACGAGTAATCTTGTCAAAATTTTCTTTTTAAATTTTTGCTGCGTCTCTAAACTTTTCTACAACTATTCTGATGTACAGAGGGTGGACAAATTATTGGGAACTTCTGAAAAATTATTACAATTCCAAAAATCAACTCGGTAACCGGCATCGTATCAAAGTTTACTTATTTCTTCTACAAGTTGAAGAAGAACGACAGAAATAAGAAATGTTTGATGCGATGCTTTTTCTAACTGTTACGAAGTGTAAAAATTACGAATTTTTCAAAAATATTTGGAAAATTTAAGAACTTTTCAGATTTAAAATTTCAAATAATAAACCATGAGGGTGGACCGACCTTGCTTTTGCGTTTCAAAAGTTATTGAATTGTTGATAATTACAGATTGGGCGAAACTTAAGTGGTCGTAAATAAATCAATTTGGTGTAATTCGAAAGGAATTTTATGTCTGTTCGAAGATGCTTGTACAGTACAGCTTTGCTTCGATCTATGTGCTTTTCTGCGAATGGCAGACTTCGCTCGACTGTGATTTCTTAGAAGATTCATCAACTTTGAGAACTTCATGAAATATACTTACTCTGCTCCCTTTTATATTAAAATTAGCCTCTGTATCAAACACCCCATTCTCGCCTACCTCCTGTTTGCCAGTTAACAATTTTCCACAATCACACACATTATACACTCAACTATCAACTTAGCACACTCAAAAACCTAGGAACGAAAAGTCTTACTAACAGTCTAACAACTGAATTGATCGATTCCGAATGAAACATTTCCCCGAAGCTAGACGCTCTTACATAAATGTTCGCCTGCATGCTTACTACTTTTCCTACTGTGGTGTTAAAAAGAGACTTTCCAAAAAAAAGCTACATTTGTACACATGTACAACTTTCAACCAAACTGGACATTGATATGAACAAACCGTGCCTACCGGACACCATGCTTAACTATATATTGTATACGTATGGTGTGTAGTAAAGCATTTTCATAGTACAAAATGTGACCCTATTCAATTTCCAATACTTAAATACAACACACA
>JANTFA010163972.1:0-10126 GCA_026413405.1 Phytosciara flavipes
TTGTTACTTTTTGTACGCTAAAGACTAATCATACTTCATATAGATTAATCTAGTCGATTACTAGCAGGAAATCTAATTATTTAAGTCAAAAATTGGAAGTGGAAGTGAAGTGTTACGCAGATCCGGCGAGTGTGGAGGATACACGAATCTTGATATTTTGTTGCCAAAAATTTATTAGTAGATTGCAAACTTAATATTCAAAATTCTTTATTCTTACAACAGATGCTTCATCACAAATTTCACAGATCGAAATATTGTTAATTCAGTGGACTTCGAACGTTCCAAAAACAATGAAAAAGATAAAGAATTAAAATAATATTGGCAAAACTACCAGTCAAGGGATCTGACCCACCCCACCCAAATGTTGGAGCCTAGTATATGCAAATATAGTGTGTGTTGGTTGGGTGCTAATTTTACGTCTATTGTTTGTTTTTATCGCGTTGTCAATCATTACGACGAAAATCGAATATTAAGCCATGTGGTTCCTAGTCTAGAAGTCCGGCAATTCAACACTTTCGAATAAAACTTTGAAAATTCGATAGTTCGACTTGTTCGATAGTTGCGTTCAGTATACTGTAGACTTAGTTACTCTACTCAAGCGATTTGACGATTACATCGGAGAATAATCGTGATTACGATGTGGCTCATATCGTAATGTCGATATAGCAGTTGAAATAGTTTGTAGACTTCAATGTTTGACAGATTGAAAATATTTTCAAATAATAACGTCACCATAAAGGCGTTTTCTTATTGTTTATGTTTCACATTTATGTTTCTCGAAAAAGTGAGTTGGATTTTGATGTAAATTTTTGAACGATGACTTCATTCAATGTTTCCTTTGCATCTGATACATCAATGACCGATTTCTTCGATAGCACATTCGGTAAAAATTTTTCTAATGAATGGCGATAGTATCGTGCGAGAGCCCAAATTGATAATTCGCTTTTATATTTCAAGAGAACATCCGGAAGCTAAATGAATCGACCGACGCTTTGATCGAAAGTCAAAAATGTGTGGCTAATGCATTTATCGACAAGATTATCATCCTTTACCTGCGGCATAATCTCACTCTCGTCTGTTTGGAAGATTTAATGCAACTTTTAAACGAGAACCGTGAAATTTGCGAACAATTACCAACACACAAAAAGCAAATATTGAACATGTTTCGCGAAAATAAGGACTTGATCGAAGTGGTTTTTTTCATAAGATGTGGAAAGTGTCATAAAATCTTTAAAAAAGACTCTGGTATGATGGAACCATTGAACTTGCCATCAAAGTGCTGTGATGTTCGTTTGAAAAGAACAGAGACTAATTTCTTTGTGTACATGCCATTACGAAAGCAAATCATTCAGAGCATTCAAACCAACTGGGACGACATTCAAAATTTTGATACAACGAGCGAAGACGGTGTAATTTCAGATGTTCACGATGGCGCTCTTTTGAAGAGTTTGTTGCAGTCATATGCAGAAACGGATGTGAACATTTTGTCGCTATGCGTCAATGTTGACGGTGCCAACAAATTCAACTCCAATTCGACTTCATTATGGCCAGTCCAGTTTCTGCAAAATTATCTTCCACCAAAAACTCGATTCCTACCAAAGAATATAATGGTTTCTGGACTGCTCTACACGGAAGGAAGTTTTGATTTCCGCGAGTATTTTTTACCGTTGATCGCCGAAATGAATGGCTTGAAAGAGGATAAGATTGTGATACCGATCGGAGATGAAGAATATACGTTTAAGCCAGTAATCACACATTGTGCTTGCGATCTGCCAGCAAAAGCCAAACTACAAGAGACGAAGCAGTTCGGGGGATATCATGCTTGCACTTACTGTCACATTCCTGGGGAGCAAGTACTTATCAAAACAAAGGGTGGTAAAGGAAAAAAGGAAACCGAAAAGAAGTTCGTGAGATACCCGGAAAGAAATCGTGCATATCCGCTGCGAGATGAGAAAGAAACGTTGGAAAAAATGGTTGCTGTATCATCGTCCGGAAGTGAAGCCATAGACGGTATAAAAGGTGAGATCTTTTAGACAACAGCATTTGTCAAAATTGTGAAATTCTTTTGTCTCTCCGGGTCGATGATGTTTACTAGGCAATCCGCCTTTTCAAAGAATATTCAGGAGTTCAGGCTCTTGAGAACCTAAATGGTTCGTAGTGCTAAAAAATCGGACTCGTATTTTTCTTACTTAAAAAAAAATTCGGTTTGTCCCAATGAACAGAAACATTGGTTAGAGCGATTCAAAAATATTGAGCTTGAAAATCTGAATATTCTTTCGTGTACAGATTTCTGAATCTCTCTAGTTTACTGCGTGCCCCATACGAAAATTGAACATTATGGCAATATGCCCAATGCGAAACGTAGCAACATTCAATGCAGTCTTGTTTACGCATCCATTACAGGGTGGTACATTTTCGGTTCGTTTCTCAAGAATGTTTATGTGAAATTCAACTTTCTCATGTGGCAAGCAGTACACCAGACCACATTGAATCTTGCTATGTAATTCATTAATTCGGCGAGAGTTTTATGACAAAATCGAAGGAACGAATGTTGTTTAGCAACTAATTTCGGTATCTGTTTTTTCAGCAAGTGTAGTTATATATCTCGCTTTCGGTTCGAATTTGCAATTTACACTTGTCCAGAAGACAGTTCCGAAGCCTGTTGCTCGAAAACACACTTGCGAGTTTGCCTTACCACAAATTTGATTCCTCATGTAATGAGTTACTTTCGTAGCGTCACATGTAAATGACATAAACGAATCTAGTAGAATTGTAGAATGAATTCTTTTGTATTGGAGCCGAATGCAATGATATTTCAATGTGAATTTACTTCAGCTGTTTTTCAGAGCAACAAAAAGCTTATTCGTTGTTCAACAGTTTCAAGGCTATGTCGCGTGTAACTGTTCCACCCGACGACTAACTTCTTCTGTTTGTGTGATGCATCAGCTGAACAACAGCTAAAAAAATTTTACGTTGAAATACCACTTCGTTTGGCTGTAAGCTCAATATTCTTCGAAATGTTCATTGACTACGAATGTACAGAAAATGTACGACTTAAGCCCGCTTAAATTGAATATTCCATTGTAATCGAATCGTTGAACTTTAAGTTTCCGCGATGTTCTCATATTGAAGGTCATCAAAAACTCAAATTTTTAGGCTCACTTATACTAGAGCTCATCTTTGATCCTCATAGAGACCCGTATGAAACCAATGCCAAACTGTTTCACTGGCCAGCATGAAAAACTTTCTTCTACGACTTTCGTGTTTGAGCAAGGGTCGCCCTAGTGGCAATCTCATCCGTTGAATTTCGTACTAAGTACAAATTGGTTTATACATGGAGGCAATAGAGTACAAGACCTGTTTCGCCTGACAGGTCAAGTTTTCGAATTTCCAACTTTTCACGCACGCTAGACTTTCTAACAAAAAGTTTTTTCATTGCATTCTTCATTTGTATTTACGATGTTCGAGGGAATGTTCATTGAGATATAATATTGATCTACTATGATCGGCAGCGCAGTCCTAGAGTTGAAATACACAAATGTTTTCCGTGGAGGCCAATGAACGATTTCACATTTATTCCTTATGAGGGTTGATAATTCACGTGATCTCACGGTCGAGAATATTTTTAAAGACGAAAAAATCTTTTTTTGCAAATTTCAGACGTATCGTGCTTGGTGGGTCTGGAACATTTCAAGATTATAAAAAGTGTTGGAGTAGAATATATGCATTGCATATTGCTTGGAGTCCAAAAACAAATAACAAACATTTTCTGCAACCCAAAAAATAGCAATGGCAAGCTATGCATCACGAAAAAGAACCGGGAAATTCTTAACAAAAGACTTTTGGGAATACGGCCGAACTCTGAGGTGACTCGAAAACCGCGATCGTTGGAAAAGCTTTCACTTTTTAAAGCTAGTGAATATCGTTCGCTTTTGCTTTTCTACTTCCCGATTTGTTTGATTGGCTTAGTACCGGATGCCATTCTCAAACATGTACGTCTTTTGTCAGCAGCAACGTACACGTTACTAAAGTCATCAATGACGTTTCGGGAAATCGATGATGCGGAGGAAATGTTGGATCGATTCGTTGTACAGCACCAGAAATTGTTTGGAATTGACAAAATGGTGATGAATGTACACCTGTTGAAGCACTTGGCCGATGATGTGCGAGAATTGGGGCCTTTATGGTGTCACTCGGCTTTCCCGTTCGAAAGAAACAACGGGGTTTTGTTAAAGAAGGTGAACGGAACTAAAGATGTGCTTTATCAGATTTCTTCAAAATATTGCCTTGAAAAGGCGATGACCAGTTGTGGAAATCCCGATGAAAAGCCTCTCATCAACGAGAGAATTTTGCTTGGCAGAAAGGTCCCGCTAATTGATGAATCGTTACGCGTTTTTGATGTCGGCACTTGGGAAGAAGTCGATCTTTCAAACTACTCATTGTTTATTCACAAACGGATCAAATTGAAAAATGTTGTGTACACAAGCACGTCGTATACTCTGCCGAAAAAGTCGGTCGATTATTTCATTGGCCTCCACAATGGACTGATTGGAAAAGCAAAATTTTATTTGGAATACGATGGCCAACCGTGCGTGGTGCTGGAAGAGTTCAAAATTATCGACTCCATTGATCATATTTGGAAGGTTGAACCTACCGGACGTAATTTGTTGGCTTCAATTACCGAGATCAAACAGAAGTATCTTTATATGAACGTTGGGCCACATCAATACATTACTTTGGTACCGAATCCTTATGAAAGAGAATAATTGAATGTAAGTTTTGTTCTACCATTTTCTCGCATCACCACAATGACCTTCCATATTATATCCTACTCAGAAAGCCTCACTATGAGTATGAACATTGCCTAAATGCCTGAACTAAAATTGCTGACGAGAACTGTAGGTTCTTTAAAGAGTGGACAGTTCGTTATAGACAGAGGGAGTAAGTAATGTTTCTTACGTCATTGGTGTGCAGTGCCCGTTAAGATTGTGAATGATCTAAAAAAGGACTCATGTGTACCCACTGTATATACCTCAACGAACTGTTTATCTCTTGAAGGAAATGCATCGTCTTAGCCATTTATAAAAGTTCAAGTTTTTTTTTATCATTTGCACAGTCTTCCATCAGATACGAACTAACATTGTATAATCATTCAAAATGTTTTTTGCAGTATCATCACACACCATCATGGAAGCTCATGGCGAATTAATGCAGTTGGTTTCCTTTCATTGAATTGTTAATTTTTAAGTTTTTGATTTCTAATTTCGACCCGAACCACCAAAATTCGAATTTTGCTATTCGAAGTGAATGAAGTAAATACTTTTGGATTGATATAATATGGTGTATGTCTACAACCCAATAATTGAGTAAAGCTGGTTCTTGATTTAAGTTTTATGAGTTTAACTTACCGCAGCTCAAGAAGGCATTACTGCACACGAGAACGTGTTGAAAAGACTTGAGATACACGTGACACTCTCGTACAGTTAGTACAGTTCCGCTCATACGTTCTTACGATTATTATCATCCAATGATATGGAATTTGATCATACGGAATAATAGGAACAGTTCCATTAAATTCAGCGTTGACCGTCTTACAATACTAAAACTTCTGAACCTATTTTTGAGAAATCTTCTCTTCTCAAAATTTCTAAAAAAAATTCCAAGGGTCCGTGCGATGTCTAATTTGAAATATGAAAAAATTCACCGAAGCAGCTTACATTTACATAGGCAAGAAACAATATATAAGATCGAATTTGCTGGCGATATTTTTAGGCCAACAAACAGTTCCACCGCTTTACCGGTTGTCATTTCCTTTAAAAAAAAAGTACGATGATCGAATGGAACACTGACACTGAGTAGCCCGAGATAGACTCTACAGACTCTAACTTTCGAGCCCGTTTCAACAAAATTTTCTTTCCTAGATTGATGTAGTTTTATCAACTTACTACGAGCGAGCATCACTAACAGTAATATATACGACGAACCTCAGCTAGACCTCAAAAAGATCATTGATCCGACGATAAATCTGGATCGACTCAACTGATTTGGCCCATCTCCGAACAAGTTTCGTTTTACTCAAATTATCCTCGTACAGACAAATGTTTTTAGTCTTTAGGATTGTTATAGATGGTGAATCTACAATAAAAAAAGTCTGTCTGTCCGTTCGTACTTTACGGCTGCATTACGTTTTTGAGACTGTACTCCGTGCGGTTAATCAGAATCGCGCGATTTACATAACGATTATGTTTCATACAAGTTTTTCGTAATAGTCATGGGATTCTAGGGCTTCGAAAGTAGTAGGGTCAAATTAGGCATACGATATCGTAGTGCTACGTGAGTTGGGCTGGTACGGCTTTTCTCGTTTCGTTGCTGATTTGGCATTCGGGAGTGGCTACTGAAGGTTTGTCCTTACTCAGGGAATCGAATTCGACGTGTTACAATCGTAAGAATGAAACTTAAGACCCTCCTACTTCGTATGGGTCTAAAAATTCGAACTCAGATTCAACACCGTTCTCAACGAACCACAAAAACATTTCAGGAATTTACACTTGAGTTTATGCAATGTTTGCCGAAAGATTTGTAATGAAAACATGTGGGGTCACGCTATTAGCAACATCTCTTCTGCTTCTGGTCCAAATAACACAAGTCAAAATGTCCAAGATCTACACTAACTTCGTCTTTTGGAAGTTTTTCTGCGATTGCGCTGCTGGTAATTTTTGAGAAAATTGTGTACATCGTGACTATTATATCTCCTTAGTCAGCGGGTTTTCGTGAAAAATTTTTGAAAGACAAAGTTTGCTGGAATCATGGTCATAGCCACAATACATTTCGATCTGTTTACGGCCCTGATATGAAACATGTGTAAAGTAGATAGAATTGTCACATCTTCCATCTTCCATTTGAGATTCAAAGAGATGTATACGTGTTTGAGCACCCATAAAGTACATTCACTCCATTTGAGATGACTTTTTACAAAACAGTGAAATTACATTTTCCAAAAACTTTTATTTGAAATTAAATACTTCTCCCTCTCTCTATCTCTCTTTTGTACAAAGGCAAACACACCACAAATTTACAATTTCTTACAAATGTTCTGAAGACTGGAAGCTATCAATCTGTTTAGGTAGCTGTCTTTTATGCGTTCTCCATACTCCACTGCTCCGCTATTCGCTTTTGATATGCGGCCGACAAATAAGCTTCTTATTCTCGCCACTTTTGGTGGTGTGAGAGGATCTTTACCTGCTTCTACACGTTCCATGACACCCTGATCCGAGAAATGCTTCTTTTCCGCTGTGCCAAACAATGTTTTGTTCGAGAAAACAGACAAGTCATCTTTGTAGATAAACTCTAGACAGTGTCGAACGAAAGTAGAATCGGAACTTCGTTCATTGGGCAAACATTTCAAGAACTTCAGCTCTCTCGCTGTGAAGAATTCGTCAGTAGATGACTCTACGTCGTCCGGCAACAATTGCTTTTCGTATGTTTTTGTGCTCAACAGATCTGCGAACTTAAGATCTGTGTTGGCATTGTGGATCGTAAGTTTCAAAGAAAACTTTTGAAGTTCGTCGTATTTAACTTTCCACTCCACACATTGAGGGCACTTAGCCGGTCTACTTGCATCGGCCTCTATGAACGCACCACATGTCCCTTCAGTTCTGTAATCCAATTCATTTTCTCGATCAATAATTCCTGCGTAGCCAGCTGCTCCTTCCTCATCGACAGCAGTCAAGATATCTTGGGCACCTTCCTCAACGACAGCAGTCAAATTATCTTGGGCATCTTCTTCTTTACTTTCCAAGTCTGCATAGAAAATTGAATTCGAGAATGAACAAATGCGAATGCTTGTGTTGACTAGCACATCAACTCAGTCACAACTCAGGATAAAATGTTCAGTAAAACAACTTCCGAAGAAGACCGAAATGCAGTTGGAATATGTTGTGATGGAGTAAGTTTTAGTTCAATTTTGATGGTTAGCTTACCTCGCAACTTTTTCTTCGCTGCCTCGATGTAAATTGTCTTTTCATCCCACGTATCAGATGTTGGTTTCAATACCAGATTCAATTGTTTTGCTGCAGCCTTAAAATAGCTGTCGATTTTCGGTGTCGACGAATCATTGACCTTTTTTGTTTGGAAGTTTTTCTTTTTGGTTGGCTTCATTTTTCATGTAATTTCACGCCTTGTGATGATACCGTGTTCTCGAAAGAAATATGTTTTGACGTAAGATATGAGTATTGCCAACGTAGCAAAATAATATTGATGTTGTTGTGGATAACACGGGTATGACGGGTATACTACGTGTTATCGGTAACACAGTTTCGAATTTTTCAAATAAGAGTAGCTGTTGTGACCATAATATTAAGAAATGAGGAAAAATATGAAGATGGCTCGCGAAACGCCGAGCTGTGATTAATTCGTTCGTTGACGATTTACATATTCAGAGGAAATTCTTTATTGAATATACTAACGATGTTTCTTTTCTTGATTTTTTCATTTAAACGTGCATTGGTGTAGTTTTTTCAACAGAAATGCCATTCGATCCAGCGTCAACTTTCTTATCGCTTACCGAGTGTTCAGTTCGGACAGCTTGCACGATTTTCGATCAATTAGTTTGCTTATACAAATTTTTCTTAATTTGAAGTTAGTGTAGTCATCGATTAGTTAGGTTGCGAGGACACTATGTATAAGAATGTATTACTTTGTATGTATGTATTAGTGTGAAAACTAAGTGAAAACTCTACTTAGAAGAGGAAGAAATAAGGTAAATCAAAACGCACATGTGAAATAGATGGTTGATAACTAAGTGGTTAGGAAAGAGAATTCCAACAAGAAACAAGAGCGAAGCGAACGCCGGAAACAACAATTAAATCGTCAATCAATATAATAAACTTTAGTCCAACATAGAATTTAAGTGAATACAGTCATTATCAGTAACGCTGTTGATGTTCTAACTCAAAATGATTCAAAAAAATTCAGCTGTTTTTCCTATACAAATTATATGGAAACGAGAAAAGACCGTAGCAGACGCTCCGACGGAGCCCCGTACGATACCGTATACCTATTGCACGTAGGCATACGATGCCGTATGTCTATCTCAAGTAGCCCTTGTATCCAAACAAAAAAAAATTACGAAAATCTAATAAAATTTCCTCGAAATACAGGCAAAAAACACGAAAATTCAAAATGGCGGCTGGCGGCCATTTTTCTAGGCCATTGAAAACACCAACATCATTTTACACTCGTCATTACCTTCAAAACAAAAAACAAATCATGTAAATCGGATGAAATTTGCTCGAGATATCGACAAAAACACTCCACCTTCACTGTACGGCCGAGTAGCTCAACTGGAGCTCACTCTATGGCATCTATGGCCTATGGCACAAACTCCCATGCCCCAACTCGATGTGTTACAAACGTCATAGCAATCCTAATAGGGGCTAAAAACAGCTGAAATTTTCAGCAAGTAAATTTAAAAGCACGTGACTGTAAGTATTAAATTTACAAAATTCAGACCCAGCAAGGCTGTACCTTCAATGCTGATACAAATACGCTAAATCGAAAAAAAATTAACTGCTTGTTAGTCATCGCACACGCACACACTCTGTTGTTTCATGCTAACATCCAATATTATTTTGTTGAACATGAATGATGTCCTAGATTTTCGTTCATTTCATTAAGGACTGCAGACTGAAGTCTTCGATATGTAACTGATTATAATATACCATCGTAAAAATTCCACCACCAATTTAAATTTATACAAGATATCACTGATCTACTACATCAAAAAATTTTACCGTGCGTTGGCTATTTAAGGACGCACTTTCATTTTTGCTGCATTATTATTTGAACATCTAACGTTTCACATAAAAAAGCTCAATTCCAGATATCATTGTTTTGCTTCAGCCTAAAAGTAGTATCGACAATTGTTGTGCTTCTCATGGCTTATTTCACATTTATATTACTATAGTAAATGGATCATTATATTACGTAATGTTTGAGCTTTGACAAGATGAAAAAATGTAAAAAGAAGAAGTTCTTAAATCTCATATGAAGGCTGCTAGGAATCTCGCGCCAGCGTCATTCACAATGATTCACAAACTGACACATTTTGTATAAGGAAAATGTCACT
>JANTFA010163983.1:0-10125 GCA_026413405.1 Phytosciara flavipes
ACACATTGCAGCAATAATTCTTTTCTTGTCTAGTCACTATACATCTAATGACTGAATGGCGAACTTTCTACGTTTTAAATACACTTTTAAGCAGTCCCAACATTTTTTGGCGCTACGACAACGAAAATTTTAAAATAAATTAAGAAATTAATTCATGTCTTAAAAGTCTGGCGAAAAGAAAGGCGAAAAACAAAGACGTGGTGCATATTATAGTCGCGCTATCACAATGTTTCAGGAAGATATACTCACGCTAACCCGTCTTACATTGTATCATCCAAGATGTGTATAACGAAAACATAAAATGTGAACCGGAAGATTTACGTGTTTGGGGAATTAATAAATTGCTAAGAGTAACGGCGGCGAGGAGGATTGCAGATATATTTTGCCTTTGTTTCATTTGGAAATTTGGTGCATTAAAGAAGTTCTGTACAGGTCCTTATCAAAATAGAACAGTTTCGTGCATCCATGTCTGAAGATTCTATTTAGTGCGATGAAAAATATGTAATACCGCGAGGATTTTTACAATGTAAAGTGGGGAGGACTTCATCACAATTGAGAAAAAACGACTAACGCGTTTTGATGCTTCGTGCAAATGAAAAAAAAATCGAAATGCGTCGAAAACCGTACTTTTCATGTTTCGATCACGACGCTCACAGCATCCATTACATAGCTCTTGGTGAAAATGAAAAAAAGGCTTTCCGAAAGCAGACTTTTCATCAACTTTTCGTCCGTCGTTATGTAAATAACTATTAAATCTGATCGATTGGACTTAAATCAGACTTTGTACGTCTAGAGCAGTAATTCAAATGACAATCGCGTTTTTTTGCGATATTTTTCTGACAGATGTCGCCCATTAACTCGCATCTTTTGAAAACAAAATGTCTTTTAATCCCAGCGGAGGGAATCCTCTCAGTTTCTCCACCACTCAAATGCGGTGGGAAGATGACATTTTGTTGTCGTTCTTTCTGAATCTGATGACAATTAAGGTAAGAACTCTTTTATTTTCCCACCTCCGTATTTTTGTTTTGAAAAATGATGTGACAATTTGATGTTTTTGTTTCGCGGATAAAAATGGTGATTTACGCCACGCACGGATGAAAAAGTTGTGTTTACCTCGCTTCGCACAGACCACAAACTTCGCCATCATGATGTGCTAGCAGCGGCAGAGCTTCTCAAGTCCAGTGCGTTCACCCTTGAGTCACCCGTCCCATTTACTCGGTAAATATGGGTTGGATGAAGTTTCTAATATGATTTGTTTGTCGTGTGCTATTGAATACTTCGTGGTAGCTTCATAAACACAAGCTTAAAAGACAATCTACTGTCAAAGAACAGAAGAAAATTTTACGTTTTTGTCGTCACATCGCGTCGGTGTGCCGCTGACGCCATATATAGAGCTACAGTTAGCTTAAATGAAAAAGGAAAAATCGATAATTTCATTTTATAATGGGAAAATATATCTTCAGCGTAAAGAACAACAAAAACATTTTTTCAAATTATTAAATTAATTAGGAAGAATATAAATTTGCATCTACTTCATAATTCCATTCCATTTACCTCCTCTCACTTTATATTAAATTTGGTTTTGGCGTTTCTTTTTTCTATTAATTATAAATGTTTTCGCCCGCAGCGGTTTTAATTAAATCGTATGGTGGCTTTTCACAAAAAAACGTATTTTGCCTCTGTTGTTCATAAAACGAGGTCTACAATAAATCATTAAACGCAATGACGAGTTTTCAAAATCAATTGTGGAAAAGCTAAGCTCTTGAATTGGGATAATTTTCTCTGTTTAATTTGGCTTTAGTGTTAATTAAACAAACAAAAGCGATTTTAAAGCTTTGCTTTTTGTGGCAATCAAAATGCATGCAAAATCGTCACCCAACAAAATGCTTGCAAAATCGTCACCCCGCAAAGCTATGGAGGTGTCACACATTTCGCATACAAAAAATCTCAACTCATGGCTGTGCCACAATCATACACAAACGTACACACAATACAGCCAATATTTCATGCATTTTGTCATTTCTCATATTTGTTTGACATTTTATCTGTCAAATCGTATGGAAAACAGAATATGGTATGTACATCACTCATATTGTGTGGCACGGCCATCAGAGGCGAGGTGAAATTTTTGCATAAAAAGTGGTGTGGCAGGCGATTACCTATTTGGCAAGACCTCCTCTATAGCTTTGGTGAATAGACTACAAAATGACGGCGCGAAATTTTAAACGTGCGATTTAAAATGTCTGTTTTATGTGATTTCTTGATTAATTAGTTGAAATTCATATCTCAGCACAAGAAAACTGAATTTCAATTAACAATTAATCAAGAAATCACATAAAAGCAAAATTTTTAGTCGCACATTTTCGCGCTTTCATTTTGCAGACATTTTGCTGGGTTACCACTCTGCATAAACTGTGTATTACGCTACAATAAATAGAACTGTGATGAACGTGGATTCTATTTAGAAGCTGCGACGACGTGAAGCATCGTCTTTACGATTTGTTAGAAGGCCAACTAAATAGCTATCATAACAGATTCTTCTAAGAAAACTGCTAAAATAAAAATATGATTTTTCTACAGCAAAGGTTTCCTTTTTCCCGAGTGCAAAGGGTTTTATTAGGCACTAGAAGTGTTATTGTACCCAATAATAGTATTTTGTTTATCTAGTGATAAAGTATCGCCATTTCGTCACTCATATTTGTTGCACAATAAACAATAAGTTGTTTCTAACTTATGGATAATGAATTTTTTTAACGAATTTGCCTCGCCTCCGGCTCGTGCTGCTAATTTCTCATGTGTCAAAAAAGCCCTCTAGCATTCATTAGGAAAATTACTATTCCTTAGCGCGAGAAAAGCTTCCAGCTGCAGTCAGTGTCAAGTGTTTTCTACATCGTGAATCGAAAATGGGCGACATCTAACGAGAAATAGCTTTCCTTCGTAGCAAAATAACTATTTCGATCTTACTCGCCGCGACGAAAATCGTCAAATTACGCTCCTTACTCGCAAAAAAACACTCAAACAAGCAGAGAATAAATAAAATAGAGAAAAGGGACGAATGGCAAACTATAAAAATAAAGAACGCAAAGAATGCAAGCCACGTTACAAATGAAGTGAATAAATTTCTATTCTCTTCAAACGGAAAGGAAAATTCTGGCCTTTGCTCACTGAAAATGTCATTCAGTCGATCGTCGATAAGACGACATTTTATCATGATCTGCTCGTGGAAGAACATAAAAAAATTTGAAACTGACATATGAAAAATATTTATTTACTCGCTACACCCATGGGAAATGATTCATTACTTGATGACAGTAATTTCCATTTCCCATGGGCTTCGCGAATAAAGTAGCATATCTACTGGTTTGTAGATTGTTAATTTGACTCGTAACACTTTGACACTTTTAGAATAAAAATCTCCAAGCCAATACGTAATCTACTATTACATGAAAAGGGATGAAAAGTTGAAATGTCGAGTTTTTTTTGCAGAACTGCGTCTTCAGGACCCGATCTGGTTCTTGTTCGAGCTGGAAATATAGGTCAAAACCAGGTCCAAAAACGTGATCCGATGACCTGATAGTTAGCCTTACGTGAGATTACATAATTGACATGGTAAAATGAAATATTGTTCACCTGCTAATCTACAGTGTTGCTTATACCAAATTAGATGCGATAACGTATAGATTGAGTATTATCAATTCGACAAAAAATAAATCCCAAAACAAAGCTAAACGAAACAATAAGCGACTAATATCGCGAGTCATCTGGAGCTCAGCGTAGCGTATGGCCATAATATTCAATTAGATTTCGACATTTTGTGACTGAAATTTTTATTATTTGTTTTCACTAAATTTAAGAACTACAAATATGAAAGTGTCAAAGTTTTTTGTGATTGTAATCAACCTATGTTTATTGGTTAGTCATCGCGACAACATTTGTAAATCTTTCACCGATCGATTTTCTTATTCAATGAACTAGGTACTGTCAGTAACAATGATAAGCAGTGCCTCATCCCTTAGGTTTATATTGGGAGATTTTTATTATGTCCTAACGAAAGGCAATAGTATCGGTGGCTTAAACGCAACCTGGATCGCCAGTGGATTCGTTTTGATGGCAATGGGAATTTTTGGAATTTGGTCGGCATTGAAACAGAGTGTTTTTATGTTGAATTTGGTAAAACAAAATTTTTTTGTTAATGTCAGTCGTATGAATATTCTAAGCTGAAGAAATTATTTTCAAGTACACGACCATTCTATCGCTCACGTTGATTTTGCAAATTGTAACTGCAACAACTACCAACAAATTAAGTGGACAATTGGATTACTTAGTTTCCCATTCCATTCAAGATCTTATGCAACAGTACGGGCATAACGTAGAGTACACCCGGATAATGGACTCTATTCAAAGAGAGGTGATTTTATGATGTTGACAGACGAGTTTGACGTTTTGCGATTATATTCGGTAAATCTGTTCCTTCGTTTGTTGGAAGTATTCAGATTTGTTCTATTGGAGATCTTTTACTTCATTTTTTGGAACATAAATTTTCATTGATATATGGGAATGTAGCCATCTGTTATCTACAATGTTGATCATAAAAAATGATGAATATGCCAAGTTCATCATTTTTTATGATCAACATTGTAGATAACAGATGGCTACACTGTTTCTGAAATGTTAACACGATCGAATCTCAACGAGAAGTCTGAATTCGATCGATTGGGGCCTTTGAGACGTCCCACTTAAAAATATTTCACTCGCGTTAGACCAATCCAGAGACTATTCAAAAAGTCAGTAATATTGTTGTAGTATAGCTGCTGCGGATACAAAGGTCCTTCTGATTGGCAATCGAATCCAACGAAACCAACGAAGAGACAAGCCTTAACAACTGAACCAGCTAGCGATACATTACCAGAACAATACTCATTCAACATCGAAGACGAGCACTCAGCCATGGACGACTCGTCCAACATCAAAGGCGATTACTCAATCGACGAAAGTTCATTGAGAAAAGTTTCTCCGCCAGCATCATGTTGTACAAGTTCAAAGAAATGTAAAAACTACCACAATCGTGGATGCTTTAAAGTTATGTACAACGAAATTGCCCGTATCGTCTTCATGACAAAAACAGTGGCAATGGCATCATCAGTTTTACAGGTAAAAGACACATTTCGGTGTGTGTTTGATTGAACTATTTGAAGAATGTTTGGATGAACAATTGATTGCAAATAATTTCCGATCTAAGACACTCGTTTATAGAGTGGGGATGAAGAAATTTTTCTTTGTCAAAGGAAGTATAGCTGTGTGATGAAAGGAAATTGGAAATATTTGATCCATAATATCCTTACAGTAGTGAACCAACCAGGTTTATCCCACAAATTTATTTGTTTCGGCTATGATTGGTTATAGCATTATAAAGCGATTTGGGGTCATTCAAAAATTGCATACGCTCTACAGGGGGAGCGGGGTTCTGAGAAAAGCGTACGCTTCATATACATTTTTGAAAGTTTCTAAATACATTTTGGCATGCAAGGGGGAGTCTGAAATTCGTATTTGTGAATGGCCCCTTACAAGGGTAACCAGTCTTTGCCACTAAATATTTGAAGTGATTTTCCACAGGGAAAAATATTTTCATTCCAAATATGAACTTGTGTCTGTCTGGTTGACATAACAAACAAGATTTTTTCTTCAGATTTTCGGGATATTGGCTGCTTACATTTTTGGCAAAACACTCCTAATATAAAATTGACAACTTCTGGTAAACGGATCGTAAATTTTAATCGGAATTTCCGTAGCACATAATAATACGTCGTCAACGTAAATTCACTTGGAATGGTTGCGCTTGATGGCAATAGACACGATAAGATAAGGTATGGATTATTCGTCATCGGAAAAAACAATTCGAGACAGCCAATAAAATTTGTTTGCAGGTTCATTCATTTTCTCTATTTATGTTTATTGTTACCAATCACACAGTTCGATTAAGTTTCATGATACTGTATGAACTGTAAAATAGACATTGTTTTCTAGACAAGGTATTTTTATCGTTCACATCATAGCACTGCTTACTAGCATGAACATAAGAAATATTCGGAAGCTTTTATGCAATCAAGATAGGCCTTGCATTTCTTTTATAAAGACAGTGATCATTTATATTTAACACATGCAAGCATACACGCATACACGTATGACATTATTTTGGGGCTTCCGGATGTCCCAGATTCATGTTAGTAGCCAGTGCTATGTCCACACTGAAGTAGCGAGTAAAAAGTGCACTCATCGATTGTCAAAATATTGGCATGTGTTCACTTCAGTTCACAATGAATAATTGAATTCCAAATATATTCCACAAATTTCAAAAACTTCTCAGATTTTCTTTACGCATTCCTTTCGATATCTAAAACATGTTGGATGATTTTTTACATCCTAAGGTTTTCCTTGCATGGAATATCCGTTTTGGCGACAAGGACATCTTAACAGAACTTCCTTCATTCCATATTTATTTGAAACATTCCCAACCTGACATAACATAGAAACAACTTAAGAAGATCGACGTCTTCAACGTGTTCAACGAATTAGGTAAGGTAAGTGATCGTGAGTTGTCCCTGTAGCTGCGCATTTTGTTCAAATGATTTGTCTGTTTTCAACTTATATTAAATTGACTGACTCTGAAAGTATAACTTTCTATTCAAATCAGTCATTTAATGAAAGTTGGGATTTGGTCGTGTAGGGATACCGTGAATTATTCTATTTTATATAAATTCAATAAACGGTGAGTGGTCACATAAGGAACGTCATAGGACGCGAATCACGTATTATAGGATCGTGAGTCGTCCTATAATTTGTTTCTCTTACTATAATCTACACGGTGAACTCAGGACCACTTTTCAACTAGAACAACTCACCTTTACTCTAATTCAGCGATAAGAATTTCAAATCACACAGTGTGACAGACCAGATTCCTCACTTCTCAGATAATATAACACAGTCCAACTACTTGATTTGCTTGTAGTCAGTAAATTTGGTTAATTACATGATCTATCCTTGAAGTCTCGAAATACTTCGGTGGGACTTTTATTAGAAAAACCTTCATGGAAACTTATTATTGATCTACCAGTCTTCCGATTCAATCAAACATGCTCTAAGAAAAGATGATTGGATTAAGAGATATTTTGGTTTAAAGTTTGTTAGTCACGAGGTCATTGGTTACTACATTTGACTATGCACGACAGTGCTAAGCAATGAACGTTAAAACCAAGTATGGTCTGTTCATACAAGTCGGAGGACATAGCGATTTCATATAAACAAATTCACCTCTCATGGGACATTCGACCATACCTGGTTTACACTTTCATTGGTGCTGAGTAGGATTATTTGAAAAGGAACCATTAAAATCGAAGTAGGCTTTTTATTATAATTGATTTTGTGAAGTAAGGGGTCTCTCAATAGAACAAACTATTATACTTTGAATTGAAAAGTAATCTTTTGGATGTATGTGTGTCGTTCTCGTGTACATACAAGGCAAACTGAATGTCAAAAGGAAACTGAATGTCAAAAGGCAACTGATTGTCAAATTCAGTTCTCCTTATTATGTGCGCGAACGTTTTGAAAACCACAACTGACACAATGCAATTTTTGAGAAACGTTAAATTTAATTAAATATTCCAAACAACAAATGTTACTGAACATATTGGTCATGAGACAACTGAACGACTGTCATGTTTTGAAATAAAAGGAATAAAGAAATTGTTTGCCATTAGTGAGTGTGATTTGATTTTACATTGAATTTCGGTCGTAAATCCTCTAGTAGAGTAAAATCGGCAAGCAGATAATTTGAATTAAAATTAGTTGGCTATGAAGAAGTGAATTGCGTCGAGGAACCACTCCTGCCTGGTCTAAACAAAAACAGACTCGAAATGGTCACTTACAATGTCATCTGTTAACGAATCGGACTTCAAAACGAACGATGTGTTCTGTAAGTGAAATCTTATAACAAAGTTTTGTACAGTAGTGAAGTAATAGATTTTAAATTGACATGCTTAGAAGTAACAGATTCGATAAATATGCTGGAGATGTTCCTGTCGTTAGTAAAGAATTCCATTTCGATAGTTGTAAGTTTCTCAACGCTTTGTCAAATATTCCTGCTTTCACAGAAAAAATTACGGAAATGAGCCATTGTTCGCACGCATCTTTTTCGGCTATGTATAAATAGATTAAGAGATGCAAACCTTCGATAAAACATTTCATTGTCAGCAAACCGACAAAGAATAGTGGAATCTATTCGATCTAACTATTTCATATATCATGAAGGTTTTTGCTAACACCCTAAAGGCGAAAATCAATTTCCCTTTTGACTTTTGGCGTCATTTTATCGGATATATTATCAGAAGGTAATCATAAAACACATTAGAGATATTACATTTATCATGACACGATTGAAGCCCGCCCGACCACAATTTATGTATTATAATAGCTCCTGCTAAGTAAAACCCATACGCCATTACCGAAGGTAATACACCATAATTGTCTTATTTGGGTTGTTAACACGTTTGTGGACGAATTTGGGGGATTATATTTGTCTGTTGATATAATTTTGATTTAGGAATGCCAAGAGTAATAACACAAAATAATTTATGTCTGGAAATGTCATCATCATAATTATGTTTCCAAAACCCAAACTTTTGTTTGGGTTAGGATGAAGAGGTTTGTGTTAGATACACCACATTACATGAAACTATTTTCCTTCAAGTAAACATCTTGAGTGTTCCGCTTAGATATTATTTGATTGCATTATTTATCGGATCATGTCTGGCCACATGGTGCATAAGCCGGTAGAGAGAAGAAGAAAAAACGGGATGTTTTATTGCTTTCGTTTCGTATCATCAACGCCGCACGATGCCTTTGTATTAACTGATATTAACTTTTATCATTCCATTAATGAAGCACTTCTCTGTAATGATTTTAGATGTGTTCACCATTTTAGTTTTCCGAATAATATATCTTAGCAACACTCGTGCCAGTGTTCGGGCAATAAATAATATCCAAACTCTTGCCAAATAGGAATAACGTTAAATAAATTATAATCCTCTCCAGCCGGGCGAAGTTTATAACAGAATACTGCGACATAATGTGATTATGACACAGCATTGAGTTTTTTTTTCTCTTACGTGCAAATTTGATTATAGGTAAGCGTAAAAAGTTGGTGTCAAGTCTTTATACACTCGGTAACATTTAGAAAAGGTATCAAAAATTCCTTATTTCTCAGCATTAGAACACAAATTAATGGCATTCATACAAAGCAATATATAACCTTCAATATTTCTTTACAATTTTAACCACATCTACTCCTACCTCGTAAGCTATGACTTTCTTATTAAGGGGGGTCCGGCGAAACTAGCTTCGTTATATAAAACGTTTGTTTTATTGTGAATCTAGAAATATTCATCCCACGCACAGGAAAGTATCTTAAATATGCTACTTTTTCAATAGGAATGCTCCGAACAAAATACATGGAAATTTTTTCAATAGAAAAGGTACATCTCTCGATATTTGGAAAATTCTATAGAAAACTTTTACTCGAATCGGAAACATTAGATTTTGGAAAATCTACTCTAAATATGATCAATGCTTGACTATCTTTCTAACTTTTCTCTTAAAAAATCAGTCTTTAAAAGTCGCTCAACACTTTTTCTAGTGAATTCGATCGTATACTCTAATTCACTAAAGCAAGTTTGAGAAATCCGAGAAAGATTAAAAGAAGAAGCTGGAAGGTAGCAACAGCGCCGCAGGCTAAAATTGTTATTTACTCATAATAGATAACAACCAAATATATTTCATAATAATATGATGAGAACCGATTTTGCTTAGGGTGGGCATTTAGAATTCCAGGGTGGGCCTGGGCGATGCCCAGCTTTGTCCGTTAGAAGCTACGGGCCTGTGCACGAGTCACGGTGTTTTAGTGAATTATACAGTAGGTTTGAGTGGATTGATTGTGTTTGCGGCCAGAGCCAAGCGAAGGCCATAATTCACACGATATTCTATTGAAATGCACATACGATCCACTGAGAAGAAGCTTGCAAACTCATGATATTGTCGTATTTTTCGATCTTAAGTGTGATACTTCAGGTTCGT
>JANTFA010163994.1:0-10125 GCA_026413405.1 Phytosciara flavipes
TTCTTCTTAGGTCGACTGAAATTAGCGTCTGGAGGCTATGTAGACTTGTTCTACGTTATTTTGAACAAAACTTAGTGTCAAAGGAGTAGCTTACAGTTCATTTCTATGCATTTTTGGTGCTCAAACCTCTATGTCACTGAGAAGTTTCACTGATAATTTCTTGAATTTCGACCAAATAAGTGGTAGATTGTCATTAAATCGTTTTCATTGAATAGTATCCGATGATTTGTGAATTAGACACAGCAGAATTTTTGAGCAGCGACTTTCGAGTCAAACTTGGTTCAAGCTAGGCGTGCGTCCTCAAATGCATTCATATTACCGTCTGACTCGAATTCGGAATTCGAACTGTTACAAACGGCATACCAGTCCCAAAAGCCTCCTGTTATTCGTACGGTGCTAAAAATTATTCGCAAGCATAGCGTAAAGCTTCGTGTATGTTGTCTGTATATTAATTGTCGGCGCGGTTTGGAATATACTGAATGGACTGGACCAACTAATATTTCTCAGGCTGCTTCATTCGATGAATGAAACGGAAAATGAAACAGAAAGTGTACAAATAGCGCTGGCTTTCGTTAAGGATGTCGAATGAGTAACACAGCTCAAAGGCTAACTTTTCTTGTTACATTTTTACTTAAAAGTGAACGTCCTCCGGGGAGAGGGGTTGAAAAACTGGAAAAAAAACACGGCCGTCATCTATGCACGACAACTAGAGGAAGCCTGGGAGAGGGCAAGGCATGCCCTCCATACATTTTAGCGTATACAAGTGGGTCTAATTTTCATCATTTGTAGCGTGCACACTTCATGAATGGTCGTTTATGTGTCACCCTTCCCAATATCAATAGTTTTGCAAGTAGAATAACTAGCATTATTTTCTGCTATTTTTTTTCCTGCGGTTTTTTCTTATTTACAAAATTTGTTTACATATTCGTCGATCGAATGCTGCGCGGTCAACAAGCTAAGCTGCAGTACACAAAATATTCCAAAACATTGCAAAAAAAATGGAATTGTTTGAATGCATCGCAGAATATAGGTCAGCACAAATAAATCCAAATCTGTACCAAGCTTTTATTTGAACAAACAAAAAAAAAACTTTCAAACCAACGACAAACCAACATCCTTTCCATCAAAATGTCAAACTAAACCATTTTGAGATTTAATTTTAATTAGTTCTTTGATTCCGATACATGAGCAGTGTTGGGAGCGTAAATGGTTGCGACAAGTATACTATGAATAAATTGCTGCCATCCCACTACTGGCAAGTTTACCTTGCATCATCCCACCATTTGTTTGCAAATTTACCTTGTGCAGCTTTCGTGTACCGCATATTAACTCAGTTAATTTACATGCGATAGAGTCCATTGTTTCAATAATTACCCTATCCATGTTCGATTACCTGCATACAATGTTCGTCATCTGTGTACTGTGCTGTTGTAGTCATAACTTTTGATTCCTTCCCGGAACAAACGGCAATTGTCGTACGAGCATTTTAAAAGAAGTAATCGGACAAACTAGCGTGCTCGCGCCACGATATTTTATTAAAAAAATAAAAACTTATTGATGTTGAGGGAAAATTGATGTGGGCTAGATTCTGCTCATGAAATATGCATGGGATCATATTAGAATAACAACAACATCGACACACACAGACGGAGGATATTTTTCCCGTTTTAAGTTGTAAACACGAGAAAATAAAAACGGAAAACGAAATGTATCGCACTTCCGATAATAAATTCGTCACTATGGCATTCAATTTTGTCTCGTAGTCTGACTGAATAATGCACCCAATTATACTCATGTGCATCAGTGACGTAATTATAGCTTATAAGCTGGAAGAAACTTTGAAACGAAAACGATTGACAACAGATGTAGAACATAATTGGGATAAAACCAAGGCAGCTCTCTAGCAACCCCACTGAGTTTTTTTTTACAAAATTAGAGCGATCAAAATCAGACCTTGAGAATTTTTTAACACAACACTGTCACTGTGACAGGACAGTGCTATGAAATTCTCAAGGTACACACTGGTCCGATTTCGATCCATCTTAATTTTTTGAACCAAACTCTGTGAGGTTGCTAGAGTGCTGCCTTGATAAATCATGCATTGGTTCTAATTTTCCCAGAAGTGCGTCACCCCTTTGATCGAATGGAGATGGGCAGAAATTTGAATTTCTAATTTTTAGGTTTGAAAAATGTTAATTTTTTTTGAAGATTTTCATGTCCGATTTTTTGAGCTGACATTTTTAATAAAAATTATTCCAGGCTCGACACATTTATGTGATAAATGTGGTTGCATTAATAACCAAACCGTTCATGTAAATAACACTTCGCTCTCCGAAGTAATAAGGGACCACACATAAATCCCTTCCGCAGTATGGGAGGAGCCGTGTATAGAGAAAGTTATGCAAAATAGATGAATATGAAGAGGGGGAGAGGGTCATTTTGCCGTTGGTACGTCCTCTGAGTCATATAAAAAAATTGACAAAATTTTAAAAATTACAGAGCTTTGAACCATACTGTTGTAAGTATTGGACATTTCTTTCGATGGTGGAAGTACTTGACAGAAATTTTCGTAAAGCTTCTCTCGTTCTATTGTATTTCAATAAACGTCCAAACAACGAGACCAAATCAATCGACCAGACCCAACCTGTAACAGGAAAGGCTAACTCAGAGGCGCCGACTTTGGTTTTAACCGGTGGAGGCAAGTTTACTTTTCTGAACGAACACATGTTAGGACAGTGCACTAACAGCTATTTTCCTAACGCTGCCTTCGGCTCGTGCTGGAAACCTCTCATTTGCTAAAAAGGCCACTTAGCGTAAGTTAGGAACAACGTTTTTCCTAAACAACGTGGGGAATACGCAATGAAGCACATTTATAACACTAACTTTGGCTTTTTGCTTCGGTCGCTACACAGCAAAGCTGGATTAAAGAGGAGTGTGAGGAGTTCGAAATGGATGGGTGTCGAAAAATCAGAGAAAAGTGAGGATACATTTCATCGATGATACCTAACTTGTACTTTAGGTGTATGTTGGTTGAAGTACATTTTTATTGAAATTCACCCGTGGCCCCGAATACAGAATCTATAACAGTTAGTTCACAAGACCAATATTCCCGACACACTTAGAATAATTAATTTTTCGAAATTCTCAAAGTCTCATCAAAATTTCTGTTTGTCAATTATTTTAACGTTTCCTCCCTAATTCCATATAATTATTTCTAATGTCTACATATACAAACATTTGACATGTGTGCCGTTGTATATGTGTGTGTGTGTGTCGTTTAGCAAAACCAAAACCAATGGTGAATTTCTCTTTTGTTTGACAATATGTATTTTAAAACGTTTCTGTTTAAATAAATAGAATTATAGATCGAAAACAAATATGACCCAAGCCAAATACAACATCGAAAATGTTATTACCGTTACATGACTGTTTTTGTGATGGACTACCACAGTATGACAGATTGTGATGTTACAGTAGCGATGTGGATAAGGTAAGAATCTAGACTAGACTAGGGCAACACTAGCGCAATGGCTGACGCATCTGAATACAAAACGTAAAAACGCCAATTTTTGTTTTAATTTTTCACACTTGCATCAAACGGCATCAAACGAATAGCAAACACGAATTGGCAACAAGTAGCAATGAATCGATCGATGTCTGGATTTCTGAATGAATATTTGATGCACACTTTTTATTGGGTGAAAAGAACTTCTCACACTCCGGTCACAGGTCTCTTACATACAAACAACATTGTCGGAAACCTCCAAGCGAAACTTGGCACGATAAATGACCTAATTAGTAATCTCGTTGCTATTCCCTGTGGAGCAATTGCAGCCTGTTCAAGAACTAAAGCCCTTAGTATGTTCATGAGTAGTGAATAATGCTGTTAAAAAGGGATGAACCGTTCCTATAAAATCGAACTGGCTCTTAATTCTCGCAAAATTTTACTTCCTACCAGGGAATGTATATTCACGCTGTAAGTCCGCTCCAAAATTTGAATTTTCAGTGAATTACGAATGAACAAATGAATTGAAACGTAAATTTCAACGCACTCTGATATGAGAATATCGCGAACATGGGTCATACAACGCTGCGTTTGTGATCCGAATCTTGCGTTCCTTTTTAAAATTCGAGCGGACTTACGGCGTGAATTAGAGGGTATCGCCGAATGAAAAGTTTCCATATCAAAATTGGCAGAAAATTTGTATCTAAAATGACCGGTGGCGCTGCAATTTTTGTTTGAAGTGAAACGGCAACATCAAGTAGCTATGAAATTTTTCACTTGTTTGCACACGGTGCACGATATGATTTACGAACAGACAGACTTCTATGTGACAAAATCACTCCAAAACTGACTGTCGCATGGAACATGTGTCAGGTTTGGGTGTTCAAGATTTTTGGGGTGCATAGCGTTGCGAATGAAATTTTCTTCCACTCAACTTTATTAATGTATCGCAAATAACGTCGTTACTTGGTAACAGAACCAACTTCACGCATAATATACTTTCGAACTTTACGAAGCGCCTCCATTGTATAAGAACCCACTTTGTGACTCCGTAGAATTACAATCAAATGTAAATTTACAGTCTACTGCATGGCATATTATTATACGATTTTGGTTATATTACTCGGTCAATCGTTCTAAGGTGATGAATTTAATTTAATTCAATAATTTGAATAATAGTTTTTTCGGATAAGGATACATGTTTACCAAAAGTTGTAGACGGGTTGTTATCGTGATTGTGTAAGAAGTAGGCAAACAAACAAAAAAATGAGAAAGCCCACACAGAGAGAAAAACCCACCGGATTTTCATATATAGTTTCATGTTCATTGGACGGACACAGTAGAGATAATCAAATTTACTTGCAAAGGCGCACAATTTTCCGATGTCGTCACAGCATTTAACTCTATGTGATGTTTGAATAAACAAATATTTTCTAGCTGTTTTTCAACGTCTAACTGCGTTCACCATCAATGTTGATATCGGTTAGACATTCTTCATATATATTATGTGGAAGCAATATGACTTCTGGTAACACAATTTAACTAAAGGAGGTGTTCATAAATGACGTTCACTGTTTCGAGATTTTTATAGATTCCTCTACCCCCTGCTTCCACCCTTTTCCAATTCCTTTAACATGACCACTTTGGCCAGAAACCCCTCACGGTGGACGTCATTTATGGACATCCCCTGAGCTTCGTCAATAAAACCACTTCAATTAAAGAATTTTATGTTGAAATTGCGATCGTACATGTAATGCGACTGACACAAATTTACTTCCGTTCGTTCTTTACAAACATAAAGTTTCGTTCTTTTAAAATAAATCTACCCCCACAATTCGAATTTAATTGTTACAGAGCTGTTGAACGTGTACACGTATACACAAGGAGATGCGATAAAAAGTTAATTTTGAAAGTAGAACCGGTGTGAAAAACACCTGTTTGAACAAAATATCCATCATAAAAACGTCGTAAATTTTCCCACTTCTTTTTCAGCATTCGCAGTATTGAATTTCAGTGCTTTAGTAACGGTTCGTGATCACGTTCGCGATGGAATAATTTTACGAATAAACCCCTCTTACGCCTTAAGTGTATAAATGAAGAAATGGATGTAGGCTGTGCTCGATGCGAGCTTAATCAATTTTTAATAGATTTTCAGTTTGTCGATGAATTTAGTTTGGATGTTGATTGCACAGGCAAGTAGGAAAATACAATCAGCACTCCTAATGCTATATTATGGTAATCGAATGGAATAACTCAACGTGTTATAAAATAAACGAAATTGGGCAAAGCTCATTTATGCCAGGCTCCTATAACTGCCACGCTGTTTCACATTATACAACTTCGATTATCTCTCTCTATTAATCTGGCAGTGTTGTATAACATACACGAAGGCAAATAACTTAAATTCTGAATTCTGAATGAAATGGAATTCCCGTCTATCAGTTACATTTCGCTCCGTTCTAGATTTAATTTTCATTTGATCAACGAATACATATTATACAGAATTCCACTGACACTGCCTTATTATAAACCGTTATCGTTTGATATTTCTTTTCCAATTTAATAAATAAAATCGACTACTCGTGTTACAGTGAGATTCGACATTATGGTTACTTTTTCATGCTTTTCCTTGGCTGAGTGTTTCGTTGCTTTTCTAGTGGAATCTCCTAAGGACACTAAAAAAGGAGCAATCGTCGTTTGCGACGCCTCGGCATCGATTAGTTCAAACTATCTCATGAGCACCAAATTTTAGTGATTTTATTAGCCAACAGTCTGCGTTGTGGTTTTAATGAATTTATTTTTGATGCAAGGGAGTGCCGCCCCCTTAACCACCGCTTTCAGCCTTCACTTTTCCTCGAGGGTTCACTCTCAGATAATCACCAAATAATCCAAATAATCACCAGACCAAAAAAGAGTGGTTCACCCCTCGCTTTTCCTTTCATCCCGTAGACATCCGTTACTTTAAAAAATTCGTGCAAGTGGGTTTCACTATATCTATCTTTCATTCTTTCAACGCTCTTTAGACGCTACACGATTGAATGAGCTACACACAAACGTTTGATGTGTGGAAACAGCGAACGACCAGACAGATGAAACCACAACAAAATAGTGTAACCTCTATGTTGAATCTTACTCATTGTATTTTGAAAAGAAAAGACCTACATGAAACTGCCGGATACGCAACCTGCTAATATAAAGAATACCACAGAGGATAATGATGTTGACTTTTAAGGATAAAAGTGATTTTGTATCTTAATAACTTTCATACATTTTAATTGGAATGGCGTCGAGAGCTGAAAGATAAAACCTTTGACGAAATGGCAAACGTATAAGATGAAAAGGTCCTGACAAATTAATGGCTCGTCACGTCATTACTTCTGCCATCAGAATAAATAAAATTGACTTGTAATAGAGAATTGAATAAAACTGATGGGGGGGGGGGGGGATTTTACATAGAAATCTGATGCCAAACTTCTGCCAGAAGAGGTAGCAAATTTTATAATGTACAAACATGTACAAAATACTCATGGCCATTTTTCGACAAGATGTCTTTTCTGAAAATTTAAAACTGTCAAGAATTGGGTTCCTTCTGTCGCGAGTAATTTCTTGTGCAAATTAGGGCAGTTTGTATACGTGAAATAGCTTCACAAATTTTGTATCAAATGAATCTAGTTTTCAGCTCCATATACATTCGGATTACATTTACTCAACTGACGTAGACGGAAGGACTCACATAGTTGAGAACAACGTTAAAAGTCCACTCCACGTAGTATACGTGTCTGAACGAAGTCGAATGTGGGCATAAGAGATTACGAATCATAAACCTGACTAGTGGTGGTGAGATACGAAATGGGGGATGTACATTGTATATAATAATGAGAAATGAAAACTCTTTTCAACTTTCAATCTATTCGTTCAAACAAAGTGGAAAACCAGAAAAATTTGAATAGAAAAACAAGGAAAGAGTGCCGAAACCCAAGCGTTTATAATAAGCTCGCACGAATTTGCCTTGAGAAGTATCAATTCAAGTATCAAGCGCAGCTCTCAAACAATCAGCATCAATGTCTTCTTTCCGTTGACTTGATTTTCAACTATCATTTTGGTAGTAAACGTCTCAACTACCAAATATTCGAGTTACAAATAGGCAAGCTGGCAAGGGATATTTATGCAGATCTGTACGACGCGACACATACGTGGGAAGCCAGACGAGCGGACATTGTTAAATCAACTTATTTTTGCCATCCTGACCATAATTGGTATTTCGATCATTTATTTCACATACTTACAAAGCGACTCTTAGGATTGCTTCGCATCGGGCGAGTCTAAAAATAATTAAAAACGAAGACAAGGCACAGTTTTTAAGATGGACGTTAAACTTTTATGAACTGAAACTGAATTGCGAACAAACTGTAAAGAAGCTCGAGAAAAAGGTTGTAAATAAATTGTGTGAGTTTGTGAATTTGAAAGTTATATACACGGTTTAGAAACTGCCACTCGTTAGCACTTCTCACGTATAATGGTAATGATAAAATGGTACAATAAATATAAATTGCTACCATTTCTAGATGCTATGATCGTCACGCTATCATAATAAAAACGGAGAGTGTTTCAATTAGTTAATGTTAGATAAATCTTTTCGGCGGAATTCGATGCACTTAGGCAGTTTACGATTGCCAGATAAAGAAAATCGCAGATAGCTGAAGATGGCTAAATTACCATGGCGTTGAATTGAGATTAGTTTCGTTTATTGTTCTTCTTTGTACAAATACAAACTACACTTCTAAGAACTAACATTTTCGTATTGTCTGCGTTATTTATTTATTTATTCTTCTATATTTTTGGGAAATTCTGAGAATTCTGGCAACATTCCTAGTCGTGTCAAATAGACTATTGTCAGTTCTCATTTTTAATATAATGAATCACGTCGAACCTGTCAAGTGCGGTCAAATAGTTACATTTCCTAACTTCTTGTAAGTTATTTTTAATCAACGCAAAACCTATTCTCAGGAAAGAATTTGTCTACTGTGGGAAGCTAATTGATTTTGTTTACGAAATACGATACCCACTCTTTACCTTTCCTACAGCCGCTACAAACGCGAGTGAGGTCATTTGAGGAGCGAATTATCAAAACGTGTCAAGTGCCATTGTGCGATGTTTTGTACCAACGTTGATGAAACCACCAGGGTTTGTTCCTGTGATCATATTGAAGATGCCTTGAAAGTTTCGTTACAGATTTTTTTGAGTTATCAAAAATATCGCAAAACATCGCACAATGACACTTGACACGTTTTGATAATTCACTCCTCTTGTAGCCAAGACAACAGTAAATAGTTCGAGGTGTATCCTGTAGAATTATGTTTGGCCGCGTTTGAGATCAATCTTGAAAAAGTATAGAATCAAAAATACTAGCACGCTCAAAATTACGATTTTCAGACCCCTTTCCCATGATCCGCCAAAATGTACGGAGAAAACTTCAAAAATTTATGAAAGCGCATGCTTTTGTCAGATCCCGTAATTTGTGAATGACCCCCAAGAATAATGATTGTGAATAATTTGCAAAAATTGCTTCGACTAATATTGATCTATTTCATGATTAGTAAGACTTAATTCAAATCACCGAAAATGGTGTTGGCTTTAGTTCGAGAAAAACATTTTTGGTGCGACTGTTTTACTTATTCAGAATTGATGGTTGAATTGTGCGTTGATTGAATTCGAAAAAGCCAGCGCTTTATTAATGTCGGTTTGGTTTTACTAAAGTAAAAATGCGATTTTAATGGAAAATTTTCTTCTTAAGTGTTTCGAAAAGTTGCAGGATCCATTAACAAGTTCTTGAAAATTTCTGAAAAATTAATTCGAGGAAAAATATTTATCGCGCAAATTACATTCGACAGGTAAATGCTATGAAAAGTTATCATCACCCAGTAACTTTTTCCACAATACCTGCCAGATTACTTTCAGTTTGCGAACTACAGTCTCGGAAAAATAACGTTGGATACGAAATGCATGATTCTGATTCATAGCTTCTTGTTCCATCGCACAATCAATTTAAGAAAAAAGTTTTCTACTTTTTTAGCCATGGCTGTCGGTAAAGTTCAATCAGAACAAAATTAATTTCCATGTCTGTATGTTATGGTGTTAGATACAGTCTCTTGAATTGCTTTCTATGAAAATAGAAGATAAAAGTCTTGTAAAAGTACCACTTCTAAAGTGGTACGTTCCACGAAATTTAACATTGGTGAATATTCGCCAACAATAACAACTCAAGTGCCGTACACAAATGACGTCACGGCTTGAGGGGGAAAGGGTGTCTTGAGAAACGCAACGGTCCTAACAAATTTGGATCGAATGTGACCCTTTTTGCGTGACGCAGGATGTAGGGCGTCAATAAAATAGCGTGATGTCATTTGTGTACGGTCCTTCAGTTGTTGGTCGGGACACATCTTAGAACACAAACATTATGCACGTTTTTATACAATCCATTTTGGGCGAGTAGAGATTGTTTTTTGAAATTCAGCCGTAGGTGATTCAATAAATAAATTATCTTCCATTAACCTCAGGGGGACATCTATTTCTAAATTTCCTAATGTAAGTAAATCAGTCAAAAACCTTTAAAAAGGGAA
>JANTFA010164005.1:0-10124 GCA_026413405.1 Phytosciara flavipes
GACGAAAGAATGGCTGCGGTCCTGAGGAATGCAAGTAAATTGGGTTTCATGGACATGTTGGCCGGAGACGATTGAATAAAGGACATGTGATCCTAATAAAAGTGATGATAATAATGAATTTGCATTCTACTGACTATTTTCGCACAATTTGAATAGTTTTTACGTTTGAATAAACGGTCCAGAATCAAATAGATGGTTTGCTCGTCATTTATCTTCCTTCTATTAAATTTTGAGTTGAATCGAAACTCAAAACCACCAAAAATTACGGAGAATGAATTTATTTTGATCAATCAGGCATAAAAACACACATCGGACTAATTTCTTCCGACTATTTGCTTTTCCCGTCAAAATCGTCCAATGGTCGACCAGCGAACAGCGGAATGAATCGAGAGGTTGTCTGTTGATATCGCTTGTATGCAGGATATTTGGAACTACTCAAAAATTCTGTTAGTTCTGTTGATCCCTGGAACAGCAACGTTAGCAAAACCGTACCAATGATGGTCGGATTGATCCATTGAATGTGAACTGGATATGTAGCCGCAACCGAGTATAAATAGACGAACCTAACACACAAAACAGAACGATCAAGAAACTTGTAGTTGGAAGCAATCACAAAAACGTTTCTCACCACCAGATTCCCATTTCACCGAAAAAGTTAGGGTGTCTGCTATAACGAAAAACGCCATGGCTCAAAAAACCGCGTTTGAGGTCACCAGTTACTTTCTTCTTGCTTTCAGTTGCCTTTCTCCTTCGCTCATAAAATGCCCACTGTTGATTATCAGCTACCGTTTCCAGTACTAAGCAAAAAATAAATCCTGCCGTGGCTACAGCATCGATCCAATTTAATGGAATCGGTTTTAGGTGTGCAGCTTGTTCAATAACATAAAGTGGAATGGCTATCAATACCAGCAAAACGTTCTGGTACAAGCAGATAAAGACGATGTTGAAAATGAAAAAGAACACCTTTGACGGTACTCTAGCTTGCAGATATGTCCATCGATAGTCGACGAATCCATTCGAATAACCGCCTTTCCGATTGAAATTGTATGTAAGTCTAGTACCCCAAAGGCTTATCAATGCTGTCACTAACCAGAGACGAATATTTAATTGTTGGTCTACAGTTGATTTGTACAGACAGTCATGGGCTGAAAAATGCAGCGCAATGATTACCGGTAGCAGTGACCACCACTTGTCGACCTTTGTACATTCGGAAAGTTAACAAACAATGTGCTTATGGTGTAATTTGAACCTTACCCAAGTATGCAATCCACTTATCAGACTCAATACCCAGCCAGCGAAAGCAAAAAACAATCCAATGAACAGAGCATACACAAGCGTATCGGTTTGTTCGTAAAACAGTGTTGCATCTTTGAAAAATGTATTTACATGCGGCACTTTAACACTGGTGAGACCACTGTTGATTGTATCGTAAAACGTATCCCAAAGCAGGAGTTTAGTAAACTCGTGAGCCATTTTTTTTTACTATTTCGAATTGAAATTCAAATAGAACTCAAGTGATATACGATTCCATACAATCAGTTCACGAATACTGCATAATCTAATCAATAAAAGACCGAATGTTTTTATGTTAAACTAACACGAGAGCCATTATATCGTTTCTGTCACTCTCTGTTGTTGTATTGAGTTGAAATGTACGAGAAAACAGCTGATTTATTCAAGGGGTCCCACACGTATGATTCGTACTTGAAAATAGTTGAATGAGGATATTATGAGAATGGTGATAATTAGATACAGGATACAGGACTGAGTGGCGTAAAAGTGAAAAGTATTAGCTGGTTTCAGAAATCAATTTTCTATCGCAGTAGGTTACAGTAACTATATCACGAAGGAATAGTACAAAAGCTCTCGATTATGACGTTGAACATCTGGATGCCGATTCATTGATCAGTGAACTAATGACGTCGAATACGTCAGCTGTAGATCATGCTTCAAGGATATCACTCGAATTCACACATGAAAATCGTTTGATATTTTCTTACATTTTTAAGTGAGTCTGCCTGTTTATCCAATGCTTTAACTTTTTGTTATAAAGACTTTATACTAAGAAGGTCCTGCCATCCGCCATTTTCCCATTCAAATGATGTCACACTTTGTATGACTTGGTGAAATTTTTGCATGAAAAGTGATGTGTCAGCCTATTACCTGTTCGGCAAGACCACCGAGGTTTACAGTCCTGGTTGTTATGGGGTGAAATTAATAACCAAGTTGAAGCTTACGTAAAATTGTAATATCCACAATTCAGAGGCTCCCGACTTAACTTTTCTACGAAATCAGAATGTTCGTAATACAATTTTTTTGGTTTGTGTCCAGGGTTTTCGTATAAAATATTTCGTACCAGTGTAACGCTCAGAACAGTTCGTAAGCTCAGCAGAATGGTAATAATTACACCAACCATTCGGATTCAAATAAGTTATTAAAATCATACATCAAAACTTCAGTGGTTTCTCTCAAAACCTTCGTAGTTTACGGAATACGATACAAAACATGAGTGTGGCTGAGGAGATGCGACTGAACTTCTAAGATGCGACGATGATTGCGTAAAAATACAAAATCCAGTCCTCATACCAAAATCTTGATTTTAATTTTAATGATTCTACTCAATGACCGCCATTTTCAGACCCGTACGAAGTACGAGGAACTCATGCCTTTACTATTACGTTTGTAACACGTTGTTTTCGAACCCCGGTGTAAGGGCAAACGTTCTGGGGTCACCGTCTGGGGGCCCTAGATGCCAAATCAGCATTTAAAAAAATGTCCGTCTGTCGGTCTGTCTGTGATCACGATAACCTGAGTAAAACGAAACCAATCTTGATGGGATTTGTTATCGAGCAAAATCGGTCGAGTCGATCCAGTGATATGGTCGAAATAGTGCTATTTTCGAGATCTGGTCGAGGTTAAAAGTTTGTCAAAATCGAATCTTGGGCTCGGAAGTTAGAGCACATAGAGTGAGCCTAAATTGAGCTACTCGGCCGTACAGTGAAGGTAGAACTTATTTTTCGATATCTCGAGTAAATAGGAATCTTTTTTTTGTCTGAAAGGTAATGACGAGCGTATAGTGGTATAACTGTTTTTTATGAAGTAATAAAATGGCCGTCAGCCGCCATCTTGAATTTTAGAGTTTCAAGTAAATGTCACCTGGCTTTGATGCATTTTTTATAGAATTCAATTTATAAATGAAACTTCGGACGGAGCTTTCGAAATTGCTGCCCTTATGTTTTTGTTTGAAAAGTAATGATGGTTGTAAAGCGGTAGAACTATTTTAGGTTACGTAAGAAAATGTCCGCCAGCCGCCATTTTGAATTTTATTGTTTTTTGCCTGTATTTACAGTAAATGGAGTAAATGTCACCCGACTTTGAAGAATTGTTTATAGAATTCAGTTTATAAATGAGACTTCGGACGCGGCTTTCGAAATTGCTGTAAGCAATTTTAAGAAGGGATGAGTTTAAGGAAACTGATTTAAAAATAATCTTTCGAAGCAGTTCTGTAGACACCTAACTATATATACCGTCCTCTCTACTCGTACGGGTCCTTCTTATGTTTTTATTCATGAAGCACAATAAAAAAGCTACTGCATGGTGCGTGGGAAACAGCAAAAATCATACTCAGACTAGAATTTTTGTTTTTATAAACAGTTTAATCTATTTTTTGTTGTTCTTTTTATGAATAAATATCATAACATACGCAAAACTTAACATTATGCAGTTTTATATTTTTTTTTACATAATTTTTAACATTAATTTTTATCTAAATATGTAAAAAAAAAGATTTGAATTCATTCGAAATTAGAAAATTAATTGATTACAATGATATTTATAATGAAATGTTTAACAAGTGGGATTTTGTTCTTCTTTTGTTTTGGTGAGATTTTTTTTTAATAATCTATCACGAGAAAAGTTTGTTGTCTTTTCCGTTAGAAATTTGATTTCATAAATTTTTTCTTGTTCACTAATTTATACGAAAATTAAAATTAACGAAATTAATTGTTATACCCTGAAATTGAGATAAGAGTGCGTTTGATATTGAACTTTTAATTTCATGCATTATGACGCGGGAGTGTAAACAAAATTTAAATCGGAGACAATTTTACCCATTGATCGGATGGATGACGGGATGTCAGGAAAGAGGAAAATCGGTTTCTATCGAAAACCTGATCATTTTAATTAATAGTCTTTTACATAACGAGGGATGAAAAGATGGAAAGTTTCGTTTTTTAAGTGAAATTTGTCGATTCGAGACGAAGTCGAGGTCAATCAACACACAAACAAGAGACTTGTCATCCTTTTATTCATAACTATGTAGTGAATTGTACAAGCTAAGGGTGTCGAATGTTGTGCTTGAAGCATAGAGAGTACGGTTTTCGATGCGTTTAGCATGTAGGAACAATTATTATATTAACATCCAACGAATCTATATGACCTGTCAACATAGTTTGAATTCGATTCAAATAGCTGAGAATTGTAATTCGTTAGCTGTACAATGGAATTTTCATTTGAAATTTTTTGTTGATATGGGACGAATTGTGTTAAAAAATTGTAGTGAGCGTAATATTCAGACGTAATGCATAAAATTGAAACAATAAAAATTCTCGCACTTGATTTTGAGTAATTTTAATAAATTCTTTTAGTATTTTGTGTTGCTTTTCATTAAATTTTTGTTTTCGAAAAAGGAAAGTCTGCAGAGTTTTTTTTTTTACAAATTGATGTGGTCAATTATTTGGTTGTTAAGATACAAATGGATGTGATGAATGTTAGTGATTGGTGTGTGATAGTGCAAGTGAGTATACTTTTACAATTTTTTTGGTTTAAATATTATTTTTATCAGAGAATGGATTTGTTTTTGTCTTGTTTTTATATAGAAAAATAAAATTAGAAAATGTTTTTTGTTTTAAATATTTCATTTGTTTTAGTATTCGGTTCATGTGTTTTTTCATTTTATTATATTCATTTATTCATTTATGATCAGACTATTTTAGGAAATTTGTATGACTTCGTCTAATTTGCAAAATAAAAACAAAACTCTCAAGGTCAATAAAATTGGAAACAGAATATGATTTAAGCTTCCGACAAATTAATGTTGGTACAGAGAACACTACCTTGGCTGGTATAGTAATTACAATGAGTCAGTAATGTGTAGAAGCAATTCATCACTTCAAATATGACGTTTACGTAACTCACCAATAAAAACCAAATCACATCATGACTTTGCCATTTCACAAAATATGGCAGATATGTGGTTCAATTGAAACGCTCGAAAAGCCAGTACAATCGAAACAGTGTCACAGAGGATTTTCATATAGATTTGCACTAGTGCGATAAAATAAAATGATAAAATCTATTCATTACAAGAAGTGTTGTTCGGAGCACTTTACATAATTGAAATATTTCATCACAAGATGGGCTGTAAGCCTCGGTTTCTCACAAGGGTTCGTATTTTGGCATCTAGTGACGAAATATTTCATCATGCACTTTGTTTCGTAAATAACAATTTCTGTCCAAGATCAAAATGAAAGGCAACGAATAAGCATTCAATCATAAAAAGGGATTATCATTTCACAGACGGCAAGTGATCTTTCTCATGCTTTGGATGGTAGGTATTTATATTGGTCAAACCGAGAGGACTTATTCATGCGTCATTCGAGTGACGCTCGAGGCTAACCCTTTTTGATTCCATACTCGTAAATCAAAGTTCTGCCTTAACCAAACCTTGAACCCCCGACATCAAAGCCCAAAACATGTGGAGCACCATAAGTTTTGGTAGCCAGGTAGCTCAATCGGTAGAGCGTTAGACTCATATGCCTGACTTTTTCTAATCAGTGGGTGATTAAGTATTCAATATTAATCAGTAATAGTCTGTGCCGGGAAGCTACATGTTGGCTCTTCGGGCGATCGACAAAAAACTGTTTGACTCGGCCCTATTTCCGTATAAAAAAGCTGCTAGCTAGAGATGTGCGCCGGTCATTTTTCTTCGATCGGCGTGACCCTCGGCGTTGGGTCTGAATGACACCGGAGAACAATGCTCTCTTCAGAAGACTTTTAGATAATAAACCAAAGACTCAATTTTTTAAGCTTAATTGGATCGGCTGGGAACAAAGTCAAAAGTTATAGAGTTTACGCCGATAATCTTCGAGTTTATTCTTAAAAAGTCAAAAAATTGTTGACGTAAACCTTGTAACTTTCGACTTTGTTCCCAGCCGGTTCAATTAAACCTAAAAAATTGATTCTTTGGTTTATTATCTGAAAGTCTTCTGAACAGATCATTGGTCTACAGCGTCATTTAGACCCAACGCCGATGGTCACGCCGATCGAAGAAAATCGACCGGCGCACACCTCTACAGTAGAGGCTCTACTGCTAGCTCTTAGGGCGACGCCCGATCGCCCAATGTGACCAGTACAGGTCTGGTAATAGTGTCTATGAAATACCATAATATTCATTACAACACAACCATGGCTATCTGCTCCTTCTATGTTTTACAGATGATGACTCAAATACTAAATTTCGAGTCCCAAGATGCAAGGTACAGGATTCGTGCCGCTCAATTATCCTAATGCTATGGAGCGAAACCTATAACAATTTTTGAAGCTTTCGACTTCGCCTCGGATTAGCAATCTCAAAAAGAATCACTTTCATTTGGACATCTATTTTGTTAGAACCACACACTGGTCAGAGTTTAAAATATTTGCTGTCTCGTGCGGTGGTTAACTGTCAGTCGGAATAGCTCTGTTTTCACCATCACGAAGTATTGAAATCAATTCACAGACACATCAAAGTTAAATTGAATCTGAGGAGAGCGTATACAATATCGAAGAGTGTGTAATGAATGTTTTCAAAAAAAACTGTTCACCTTAAACTTGAGTTCATCATTAAATGTTTCGCGTGTCATACAAGTCTACATGATCTGCAATTATTTATGATAGATAAAATTGTGATATTTCTCTCGCTTTCGTTCGAAACGAAAAAATTGATAGATGATTTTAATAAAGAGATATGACAACAACAAAAAACACAGACCACGATTGAAGCAATATTTTTACAAATGAAGAGGAAATGATTTGACCACTTTGAGTCACGAACCGTAACGATAAAAGTCACTAGAAAAATAGCGCATGCTGGAATCTCTCTTTTCATTTCATTTTTTCTTCTTCTTCTTCTTCTTCTCCTCTTCGGTTAAGTGGGTTATTAAATTAAAGAGTTCCGAATTGGATAGCAATTAAATTGTCGTTAGTAGTTTGATGTTTTTTTACTTTTGGTTTTTGCTAAGCCCTTATGGTGCTATGCTATTTTATTCTAAGAGTTTGAGACAAATCAAGGAAAAAAAAAAGATTCACTGTGAGCCTGCGCGCAGGGGGTGTATCCCCCAGATGTCCTCTTTTTATATAAAATATTTTGTTTTTATATGCAATCTCTCTAGTCAGACTTATTTTAAATAGAAATGAACTTTTTGTTTTTTTTTTATTAATGGCATACAGATTTATGTGGTTTTCATTCTAGATATTCATTTTGTTACTTTTTGTTCCATCTGGATCATCTAGGAGGTTATTTAACACAAGTGGTTTTTCCTTCTTCTTCTTCCCTTTGTTGTTTATTTACATTTTACATTTAATTTATAATTAAGTAACAAAATTTGTTTTATTTTTATGTTGCATTTCTAGCTATTTTTTATACTGGGTTTCGATTATAATTTTAATTTTTACGTCAAATGAATTTCTAATTTTTCATAATTTTTTTCAATAATTTTTTCTTGGTTTTCTTCCACTGTTTGTTTTTTCTTGCATTGTTCATAAATGAAAAGTTACACATTTACATTACACATGTTCATATAAATGTTTAAAAGCTGTACTGAGCTTTTAAAAAGGCAATTTGTATTCTCTCTTTTTCATTTTATAATTTTATTAAGTTTTATTAATATGGTGGAATAATATTTAATGTTACAATAAAAATGGAACCTACCGATTTCCTCTTACAACTTTTTGTTTTTGTCGTTTTTATTAATAAAAAATAATTTGATCGAAAATCAGCTGTGCTCTGCTTATTTTTCTTCCACACATATTGCAATTCATCATCATTTGTTTGGTGTAATTATACATGTTGTATACTGCTAAATAGCTGCAACCATTTAGTGATATGACTCAGATGGGCTATTTTCATGTTTGCAAATCGTTCAAATACTGACGATCAGTGGTTTCGTGGCCTTTATTCACTCCAAAGTTAGGGTCACTTCGCTGTAACACTGATCTATTGTTCGAAAATGTATAACACTTTTTTGAATCGTCGAATAGAGTGTTTTACTTAGGACAGACTAGCACAGTCTTCGAACAGTTAACTCTGCGGGCAAGCAGCTGTCACCGTGATTTAGTGCAAAACAATATTTATTTTCAGTTGATTTTTTGGTTTTATCCTCATCTATGAAGCTTATAGATTGTGGGAATTGTCACCGTCAATGCTGCAAAAATCAGCGATGCCACTTCCGTAGAGAAGGTCTTTTGCGATAAAGAATTTTAAAAAACTAAAATTTTGTTCACAAACTGAATTTTCAATCACATTGCCCATGAAAATATTTTGTTCGTATGAAGTGACAGAAGACCGACTTGCCGACAGCGTCATTCAGTGACAGTAACCAATAAATACACTCAAATCCACGCTCTATTTAAAATCGAAAATCTATCTTAAACATAATATCAGGTGAGCGAAATTTGTTTCGTTTTTGTTTTTGACAGGTTCCTACCTGCAGCAGCGTTGCATCTATGTTAGTGTTATAACGAAGTAAAACACTCTATATGCCTTTGTGACGATTCAGAAACGGCAGGTATTCCACGGTTTCGTTGAACCTTTTACTTCGTTTGTTCTGTGTTTCATACGAAATCTACTACTCCATTTATTGTAACAGAAGTTCTGCTATATAATGAGTGCTACGTGGAGCCTATCGCTTACTTTGATCATCACGTTCGATGACAGATGACTACTCAGTTTCTGAAAATATTACGATAGGGAAAAGAATTGGTTCTCGTATTGCACGTTTGACGACCGATCGCCACAGTATTCGATGGGCTTTGAATTTTGTTTTATATATTGCCACATATGCATTGACAAGTTCAAGGCTTTATGCGTAAAGGTTACGCAGATTTCTGAGTGTGTTCACTTAAATCTGGTGAACTGAGTACCTTTCAGAATTTTTGGACTTTGCAATTTGTGCAACATAAAAAAATGAATTTCAAAGCCCATTAAGCGGTGCTCCCATCTATTGTATTATTACATACACAACGCACGCCAATCTTCATCTATTGGGTCTAGCTGCGCTGTACCACAACCAATGGAGCGTGGATTTGAAGCTGAAATTTTGAGCGATATTTCTCAGAATTGACACTGATATACAAGTCAGTCTTCTGTCATTTCATTAGGATAATGTTTCCCTGAACTACTAGATCGCATAGATTATTTGTTTTTGAACTTAGGAGCTCAAAAGACCGACTTGCCGGTAGCACAGGGCCTATTTTAAAGAATATAAAATTTAAAAAAAAACCGCTGCTTTTTCATAAACTTTGAGAATTATCGTTTAAAATGTTTATTTTCGCGCATTATCGACTACTAACCCCGATTCTGGCAAGTGTAGTTACGTCATTGTGCAGCTATAATATGCAAAAGTTCAGAACGATAGTTTAGGGCTCTATGAGTTTGTCGTGTCTGTGTTTCGTGGATCGTCTCCGTCGCAGGTCAGACCATTTATTTAAGTTGAGGTTAGATAACGTATTTATTTGAGTTCTGTGCCCGGACACCTTCATCACTCAAATCAATAACTTTCGAAGTCCATTTTCAATTCTGTACTTGTTTTCGCGTCAGAAAAAGTGTAACTGATTGTGTAAACTCCACCTCATTTATTTGTGTTATTTGTGTTGCACAGTGCAGAACTGGTCAGTATTGGGCTGATTAAAATAATGTCAGAATGGGTCTGACTCTGTTTTGGGAATACGACGCCTTTTTGGCAGAGCCTGGGACATGAAATTAGAGAACGTCAGAATATTCAACGAACGCCAAACTGTTTAAAGCGAATTGAATGACAGCCAAAATGATTGCCGCTAGAGTGACATGCACCTTGACCGTTTCCATT
>JANTFA010164016.1:0-10124 GCA_026413405.1 Phytosciara flavipes
ACGGGGCTTTCGAAATTGCTGTAAGCAATTTTAACAACGGATGAGTTTAAATAAACTGATTGAAAGAAACATTGCAGAGTAGTTCTATAGACACCTAACTATATACCGTCCTCTACTCGTACGGGTCCCCTTTATGTTTTTCTTAGACATGCCTAGTGAAGATTACAACCTATTTACGAATGTCCGGTGAGTGTCTAGAAATGCGTAGGTCCTGAAGTGGCGAAGATACTACTGTTGCACAAGTGGTGGGGCTAGGTAAGCTACGTATACGGTAACTGATGAGGTGGTTAAATACCACTTACTCATTATTGAAGTCAAAACAATGGCAAATGTTCATATTTATAATTTATTCATTTTTTTTTTTCATTTATCTTCATGACATTTATCTACAAAAATTACTTCTCTTATTTTTTTTTGTTTTAATATATAATTTGTTCACATTATATATACTTTTTCTTCACATGTACAATATTCAGAGAAAAAAAAATTTTTTTATTTGAAAATAGGAAGATAAAATCTTATCTCTCGTATCTGTCCCATAATTCTTCAGTTTACTGCTTTTTTTCAATTTTTTTTTTGCGATTTTTTTGTTTTGTTTTTCCATTTTGTTAAAATTATCCGACTTTCAGTTAATTTTAATTGTTTTTCCTTTTAAAATTTTTCCCTTTTTTGTATAAATTGTAATGAAAAAAAATTTAATTTAATTGAAACTAAAAAATTGAATTAAATAAAATTTAAGCTAAAAAAAATTTTAATTAAATTATTTCATCTTCGTCGTCTTCCTCGTCTTCTTGTTTGTTTGTTTTTTTTTTAAATATTTAATATTGTTGTTGTTGTGTGTTTTTTTTATCCCATTATCTTAATAATTGTCCGTTTTCTATCTACATTTTTTTTCTTCTTATATTTTGGCTTAAATATTTTTTTCTTTATTATAATTAATAATAATAATTTTAAATGTTTTATTAGAATATAAGAAATATTTTTTTTTGTTTTTTGTATTTTTTCTTTTGTTTTGTTGTTGTTGTTTATTTTGAATAGTTATTTGAAGCAACTAAAACAGAATTCAATAAACAAAAATTGCTTAAACAAAAGATTCAAATAGATAAACCGTTATCATATTGATCCTGGATAACTGTCTCTCTCTCTCTGTCTCTCTTCTCACTTTTCCATGATTTCAGTTAAATTCACCATCCAATGATGGTGAATTCGATTTTAGGCCTAACGATTCACACAATTTTTGACGAATTGCTGAATCATAATATCGGTTCATTTATTCGAAAACGCAAATTTGCACTGTGCTAAATTACCGGTCAACTGTATTCCAACCTGAAATATTTCAGGCTCGTTGAACAAATGAATTTAGTTTTGTAATGTCTATCAGTAACGTTCCTATCGGCGATGATCTGAGAATTTTCAGTTTGATTTTGCAGACTTCTGAACGTGTGATGAAAGCTTCGAACATCTGACGAAATTTAATTTTAAATGTAATATTACTAGACACAGAATTTTTACTCTTGGTGTCAACGGTTGGGTTCGAACTAGCAACCTCTGGCTTATGAAGCCAGCGCCTTTCCAAATACACCACCGAGGCGAGCAAAGAAACTTTCATTTCAGATGTTTATGTGCCTTATTTAACTTTAAGTAATCTATCAACGACGATATGCAGCCAGTTAGGTAGCAGGCACGCATGAATCATCGCTTTGCCACATATCAATTCTGAACGCTGATCTGTCCATTATCTGACAAAAGCTTGAAACATCTAACGAAAGCTTTGAAAAGCTAAAAAATACTCTGAACGAACAGCTTACAAGAGCCTTATGAAAACATTACAAAAGCTTTGAAATTTACGTTTTTCAAATAAAGTTTCTGAAATTCTCTACGCAGATAGTACATCACCATACGAAGGTCTTCCGTTGTTGAAAAGTTCAATTTATGCGACTTTGAAATGCACAAGCGAAACGAAAACAGTCATTTTTGGAACCTGCAGTATGCAAATTTGTGTTGTCAATAATGAAATTTGATTTTTGTATAGCAAAAATGTTACAAAATCTGTTCGGACAGACTTTGTTTTTGCTTGAAATTAAAACCTCAACATAATCCCCTCAAAATGGGAGAGCAACGAACTCGTATACCGAAATGATTGATTTGTACAGGTTTTTCACACTTAGAATTCCGATTTGTTTCTGGGCCAGTATAATCAGAATTTCCGTATGAAAACGAAACGCTGGTTATACTGGTCCACCTAACAAAACATTTCAAATTCTAGTCGATCCGTTTTCCATATTGATTACGATGTTATGTAGTGGCCGGTGCGGTGGACAAAATTTTCACGAGACAACATCACAGTGTGCTTGACATCAGTTATCAGACGATTTCCGAAGAAAATGGGAAAGCAAACCGAGCATAAAATTGGACTCTTTATCAGATGCATGCCCAATTCAGCAGATCAAAATAAAAGTACAATTTTATGCTGTGTCCGCTAATCTTCTTCTTTTTGATCGACATGGGAACCAGTTAAAGTGGGACACAACTCAAGAATCGAACGTTGTCCTTTTACTCAGTTCCATACATTTCAATAATATTTCCCAATTTATTTGATCATAGCGATGGGACATCATTTAAAGCATTCCAAATTCGCTGACCTGATGATGACCATTTGTGATCAAATACTATTCGAATTCGACTCAGTCGATTTGATTGTGAGTTTAAGATGGAAATAATTATGGGCAACTGGTATTCAGAATGGCAGAGTCAACCATTCAGTTAGAATCGATTAGTGGTGAATAAATTGCATTCGTCGAGATTTTGATAGGCTTGCGAAGAGTGGTCTTCAACTGTCCTGCATTCAGGGCCGGGTCAGCCCAGAGCGGTGCAGTAGTTAAGGGCTTTTTCACGTCATACTTTCAATAGCTCAAGGCACTGGAATCGTTAATCCGACCCTGCCTGAATTCAAAGACTTCGACGATATGTGTTTCTCTTACTGTAGTTGGTCCTACATCGAGTTCCATATGCCATAATGCGTAACGCTATTGTAGATAAAGTTGTCCCAGCCGAGCACTGATGAAGCAGCTCATCAACACATATTTAGTAGATTTAGGTATTTGGAGGTTCGTGAACAACTACTCACAGGAATCAATATTTTCGATTTTCGGTTTTTGTTTTTCTTATACTTTTGCCTCAATCGAAAAACAAAAGGAAAAATATCATGTGGCAGGAGGAATTAAAAAAAAAAAATTAATTTCACCAATGTGCATCCCGATGACATTATGACACGCATTGAATTTTATGACTGGATTTTGTTTAGTTTTTGTTTTTTTTTAGAGATAAAAAGAGATTCAAATTTACCTAAAATTATCTAAAAAATAAAATTCAAAAAATAAAAACAAAAAAAAAATGTTTTTTTTTTGACGAGAACGAAAAAAAAAAATTTCAAATGCAAAATTAATAATTGTGATTAGAATTGAGCGGTAGAAAATATTTGACAAAACCAAAAACCAAAAGAAAATTCACCGCCCAATTCGAAATGCAACGTTTTCGATTTATACAATTACGTGTGTGTGTGTTGTGTTGTGTTGTGTGAGTGTGTTTTCTTCTTGTAAAAATTTTGAATTTTTTCTCAGTTATTTTTAATTTTAAGTTTTTCTTTTCCATTTTTTGTTTTTAATTTTCTCAGTTTCTCTTCTTCTTCTTCTTTTACTTTCTTCCTCGGCTTTCTCGATTAATAAATAATCTTTTGATGTGACTTAATTAAGTTACTTAAAATTTATTTTCTTTTTCCATTTATGAGCACCCGTTTGTCGTTTGTGTGGGTGTATCCTGATTGATGCATTGGCTGCGTGGATGTGCTATTTTTTCTTCTTTTTTGTATTGCAAAATTCAATATTTAAATTCTAACATAAAACAAAGTCAAATTGTTAAGCAGACACAATCCACACTGCCACTATCCATCAACCCCGATAGATTTTTTTTCTTCTCTTTCAATTAAATTGAGTTATGAATTTTCTTCTTCTTCCTCCTTCATTTGTTTTAAATTAACCTTTGTTACTGGTTCGTCTAAATAAATTACCAAAAAAATTTCTTTTTTGTTTTGAATTTTTAGATTTTTTTCTTTTAAATTACAAGTCTCTACGTCTTTGCCAGTTGTTTTTAAGATTTTTTTTTGTTGTTAGGTTTTTTTTCATTCAATTTTTTTTATCGAAAAATAAGCGCACGCACAACAACTAATTTTAAAAAATTCACCTCCTGCTCTTCATCGCTATGTACATAATTTACATTCTATAAGTTTTGTTGTTGTTTGTTGTTGTTGTTTTGGTCTAGGAAATTATTTACAGACAGAGTTTTCATGTTTGTTTTTTTTTTCAATTTTCATTTTTATTTCTTCTTCTTCTTCTTCTTTAAATCACAATAAGTAGCTTAGTTAATTCAATAAAAATCAATGTGAACCACACACATCTTTTCATTATACCATTTTTTTTCAACGAAAAATTTTCAATTAATAAAAAAGAAAAAATTTTTCAGCTCTTCATTTCAGTAGGATAATGTACACCGGAAATAATGCGCACTCGGAACGTTTCTGTTTTTCTCAAAATCAAAAAAAAAAAATTTTCTCTATCGAATTCAACATATCTGGTGATCTCAATCACCCCGAATGAACACACACAAAAAAATTTCTCAATTTTTGCAATTTATAAATTCTTTATCATCGCGTCGACGTTGAGTCTTCCTTTTTGTGCATATCAACCGACACTGGATGGCCGGGACCGATTGACATATGTGTTGCGGATGGTTTTATTGAACCGGGAGGCATACGGTGATGGGGCGGCGGCACCGGACTCGGTTCTTTTGCACGCAAATGGGCTGCAGAATGGGCTGCGTACAGGCTCATCGCTTTGGAACGTTCTTCTTCTACCCGTATCGCAGCTTCCATCAATGGATTGTAGCGTAACTGGTGCATTGCCCCGTATGGATCACGGCCGTACGCATCAACGCGATAGGAATCGAGAGCCCAGGCTGGGCCTGGCGGTGGGTAGTGTGACATTGGTGGACCAGCCATGGAATGGCCGAGCATTGATCGGGACAGATGTGGTGGTGGCGGTGGCGGTATGATGTGTGGACCGTGTCTACTGGTCATGTATGAATGGTGGGCAGCGGCTGCAGCAGCCGATGCAGATGGATGGTGATATCGTGGATCGGTCATCATTGACGATTGCCGCATCAGCATTTCGTCGTCGCGTTTCGGCTCAATCTTTATTTGTGTTGGATCAATGTCATTTCCATTTCGTAGCGGTGAACGGTCTCGTTGCACCGATTTTGTACTTTCGGACAAACGTTGTTGCTGTTGTAGCATACGCTCTCGTTCCATTTCCCTGCGTTCCATGTCGCGTCGTTCCTTTTCGCGCCGTTCACGTTCCCGTTCCCGTTCGCGTTCCCTTTCTCGTTCCCGTTCACGTTCTTGGGCCTCCTTACGGAGTTTCTCTTCTTTTTCTCGTTCCCTTTGACGTTCTTCACGTTCGCGTAACTGACGCTCGTCTTCTCGACGTTTGTGCTCGCGTCGTTCGCGTTCTTCAGCTTCCCGTCGTGCTGCTTCTAAGCTGGAATCTGGTTTCAATGGCCAGACATTAGGAGATGGTGGTGGCGGGTATGCTCCGACCGTTCGTTGGAGTGAACTACAAATAGATTGGAAAAATTAGTTTCTTGTCCATTTAGGTGTGCATTGGGTGCGACTTACTTTCTCCACGGATCATGCACATTCGACATTGGGCCACCCATGTGCATTTCACGAGCGAATGGAGACATGCCAGGAAAACTACTAAATGGACTGCCGTATCTGCCGAATGGAGAGACTGCTCCACCTACAACATGAAACGACAAAATGTTGTTACGAATCGTTCGTTCGATAGGTCAGACTCAAAAACTTGCACTCACCTAAATGACCACCAGGCGTACCCAGAAAACTTCCGGGCATCGGTCCAGATTCGTACGGTGGTCGACCAGGCAGACCGGATGGTGGGAATGATGACGGTAATTCATGCGATCTGGGTACACCGGCAGGTGGGAATATATGTGTAGGCGGTCGCAACATGTCCGTTTTGACACCGATTCCAGGTGTTGCAGTCTTATCGGGATTTTGTTTGGCTTGATGGTGATATATCTCCCATGCGATACGCACATGCATTGCATTCCATCGTCCGGCCTTCTGTAAATTTTAATTTTGAATTGTTTAAAATTGGAAGAATGGTCGAATTATGAAAAAATAAATGTCCGGACGCAAAGACACACGTGTTGTATAAACTGTTTTTGTTTTTCGGTTATTATGATACAAAATCACATTAAGCCATCTGGACTCATACATTTAGTGCTCGATTTGTGTGTCTAGCCACACAAAAAACATTATTGAAGCTGATGACACACGAGCAATTTTGCAGCTGTGATCAACAATTAGGCTGCGGCCAAACAAAAAGAACGGAAAACGCCGCATAATTCCCGATTCAAGCAACGCAAAATTGTTCGTGTGTTTCTAGCTTTAGGCTGAAAACACACTTGCCAATTTTGCATTGCCTTATGCTGAGTACAATAGAAATCGCATCACGATTGTCCACGTCAGCAACGCAAAATTGAGTGGTGAGTTTTCAGCCGAAGCCAATCAATTTATTAGACCGTAGGCTTTTATGATATGAGAAAATTTGATATGATTGAAAATGTGAAGGTATAATGAACTTGTGAAGCCACCAAATAAACTGAACCATGATACCAATTCATGTTAAAAATGCAACAAAAATATCAAGGAAGCAGCGCCAGCGGCATAATGGGCGTATCAATTAAAAAAAGCAATAAACAAAAAACCGAAAACAGAAATCAACCAACGGAAAAACGAAATTTAACACAAATTAGGAGTAAATTAGGCACCTACCACTTGTTTAGGTTTAGTGGGATCAACTGCAGGATGTGGTGGCTGCGAAACAAACGAAAAGCAAGAATTTGTTAGAAATGCAAATGCAATAAAATGACAGAGTGTGTGTGTGTGTGTTTGTTTAGAACTGAAAAAAAAAATTCGAATACAAAATTGAGACAACTGAAACGTGTGTCGAAAGAGCCGACACGATAAACTTGTGGAGCACTTTGTACGCGTCGAAAATCTACTTCAATTACACTGATTTCAACCATTCATTATGTAGTAGATGAGGTAGATTTTCATGATTTGATGATTTGCTTAACAAATCCCTCTCTCAGCAAAGAAGGAGGTCTGCATTTTCAACCGCCACTCTGGTGGGATCGAGCCCGAGTGAAAGAAAACTTCTAACAAAGGCCTCAATCGACCGAAATCAGACATTTCACGGGGTAGGTGTGAGCAAAATCATTTATGAAAAATCTAACTCAGAAGTCTGAATTCGGTCGATTCGTCATACTCAAAATTTTCTTTTTCACTCGGGACTGCTATAAATTCGCTTTAACAACTTCTGATGCTAAAAATATCATTTAAGATTTCCGCACCCATTATCGTGGATTGATTGTCATGCTTCCGCTCATATGAGAAATTTTTCCAAAAATCGTAAAATTTCTCATATGAACGGAAGCGTGAAAATCAATTCCCGACCGAACGGAAATCTAAAAAGATGCAATCTCATAAGTTGAAGAAACGAATGTGGAAATGCCCGGTAAAAAATCGTTCAAACTGCCAACTGAAATGCAAAATTTACTCGAAATATATTTATCATGCCGGCTCGTAGTCGATTTGAAAAATTCCAAAAATGAAAAGATGATGAGTGATGATGATGATGTAGCTGGATGAATAAGAACAACGACAAAAACAATATGACGATGACGAATTGCTGATGAGTATTTTGTGTAATAAGCAGAATCTGTATGGACTGTAGTATGGTGGTAGCGCGATCGAGATATGATAATGTGAATAATTGTTATTGTGATCGGCATGCGGCTTTATGCTTTATGCTCTTCGACTCTTCGGTCTGTTCTAGTTTTGTTGTCATTATTATCGTTTGTAACTGAAAGAAAGTTTTACACATTGTACAGCCTCGACACGGGCTGGGCAAATTTACCTTTGGCGCAAATGATGGCAAATGGCTGGGTGGCACAAATGGTGTGGGCCCGCCGAGGCCCGGATGCAGTAATCCAGGCGAATATCCCGGATATGCTGTTGGCATTCCTAAAGCACCTGTTCGATAAAATGGCGAATCAACAGCTCCCATTTTCGGTATATCTTTGAACAAAGGTGGTGGAAAGAGTGGAGCCGGTGCTGGTGACGCGGCCGGTAACAGCTGTTGATGTTGATGTAAATGAGTGTGTTGATGCTGGTGATGATGCAGTTCTTGACGTAAGTACGGTGACGGTGGCGGAACACCGGTTAGACCAGCCCGATCCAAGAACCGATTGTCGAGTTCCCGACGCAATAAATCAGCTTGATCGGCAGCTAGCGAGGATGAATTGAATTATTATATGAAGCAAAGACACCCCTCTTCTCCTTCTTCTTCATTCTAGTATACCTTTGCTGGACTGAAACAGCGACTCAGCCGAAAATGGATGAGGTGCTGAAGCAGATGAAACAGCCGGCGGTGGCATTGGTGCAGCAAAGAGAGGTGGTGGAAATGATGAGTGTGTCTGTGCTGTTGAATGTATTGCAACAGGTCCAGGTGGAGGTGTTGGTCTTGTCATGCTACCTGTAGCTGGCGACAATTGCTGGGTATTGCTTGCGCTAAGAACACGAAAATTGATTTAAAACACTGGCACAAACCAAATGATTCGAAAGTCTTACCTAGGCCACACTGGTGCTGAGGATTTAGAATAGGACAGACTAGATGATACTGCGACTGATGATGGCGGTAGTGGTGAAGCTGATGCTCCAGAAGTACTATAAGGCAACGCAGGAGACGGTCCTGTTGGGGCAGCTGAACTACCACTGTATGGTGCTCCTGGTCCAGGCGTTGCCGATGACCTTGACAGGCTACTAACATTGCTACTGCAAAGATTAATTATGCAATTAGGACAATGGCTCCATAATTTTGCAAATCCAAGACAATTCGGTTGAACTTACCTATAACTATCACGTTCTCTGTTCGGGCTATGCCCTCGGGGAGAATGAGCTCTTTGAATTGATGAGGCATTATGTTGCTGTTGCTGTTGTTGTTGTTGTTGCTGCTGCTGCTGTTGATGTTGTTGTTGCTGTTGTTGTTGTGGCTGTTGATGTTGTTGAGGCAGCTGATGTTGTTGCAATTGCTGATGTGGTCCAGACACCATTTGATTAACACCAGGCTGTTGCTGCTGTTGCTGATGAATCGTGGTGGTAAATTTACTGTTGCTATCGGAAGCTTGAATATTCAAGTGTTGTTCCCGTGATGGTTGCTGACTCGACATACTTCCAATGGACAACGGACCTGCGACCGATGGCATACCATTACTGGGAGCATTCGGTGTGATCGGTCGAACCGGTTTGTTGACATTCATCAATGGAGACTCTCTACTCGTTCTCGAATCTACCGTTCGTGGCGAAGCAGACGGAGATGGTACTGCAGGTATGTACGGACTGTGATGAATGTTATTATATGGTGCATACAACGGGTATCCCGGATAGCCCGACCGGTATGACGGTAAACTTCCATTGGAAGATGTTATCGTTGCATTGCTATTGCCATTCGCTGCTGGAGCAGCTGCCGATAAAACGGCACTAGTCGCTACAGCAGGACTATTCGTTCGACAACTCGCTGTCGCACTGTCCAATCCCGGATGCACAGATGGAGTAGGCGCTGTGGGTGCCGTCGCTGGTGGCGGTTGCGGTACGCCAACCGATAATGACGCCGGCGGCGGCTGTACTAAACTGTTGGCCATTCCATTCGTTATTGGCGGTTGGCTGACGCTAGTACTGTTTGGAGATGTGATCCGTGGTGTGGAAATTGGATGATTCGTTGATATGGGTGGTATGGATGGCGAACTGAATCCATTGGCCAGTGTAGTTATTGGTTGGCCGATTAAGTTCGCTATAGATGGCGGTTGTTTGGAAGATGGAGATTGTGTGAGTGGCTGGGCCGGTTTACCGGGCGACGTACTTGTACAGGTTGAAGGAATTTTGGCGGCTGATGGTTGGGGCTTTATCAATCCGGCTTGAGTTGAGT
>JANTFA010164027.1:0-10123 GCA_026413405.1 Phytosciara flavipes
TTCGTGTGAAGAACGTCACAAAACAGCACCCTAAAAAAACAGAAAAAGCACCATAAAGGCTACAAACAAACAACAAAATGAAACGTATAAAACGATATGGTTTTTGAAGGGAGCAAAGGAAAACGTTTATGTAAATAAATAAATGAAAAACAAAAGACAAGAAAAAAAACACTTTTCCTCCATCTCTCTTTCCCTCTTCCTCTCGTATGTAACTGTGTGCTACGAGTGTATATAGATAAAGTTGTGTTGTAACCTCACATATTTACTTTTAGGACGAGAGCCTTAGTGCATGTCCATTCCACATATAAGACAACGCTTAGAAACCAATGTCAGATTATTCAATTTTATCCGATACAAAAACCACCTGTTTGACGGGTGTATCAGCGGTAAGACGCTGCAGAAAATACAAAATGAATCAAGGGGCCGTCCATATATTACGTAAGCAAAAAATTGTGAATTTTCACATCCACCTACCCCCCTTAAATCAGCAAATTTGTCAAGTCTCTTATGAGGAATCGAGGGGTGAACCACTCCGCATTTGAATTGTTTGGTGATTATTTGTATGAAATAATCCAAATAATCACAGAGTGGTCTCAGTTTTTCAGCACAGAAATAGTCGTTCGTGATTCGTGATGAAAGCTGAATTTTTCGGTACACGTCGGCGTCGTAAGCGTGTCCTACTCGGCTCCGCCTCGTTAGGACAAGCTTACGACTAGTATCGAAAAATTCGGCTTTTCATCACTTATGACGAAATGTACTATTTCGCGCCTGAGGATCATAATTCGATGGTTTTCGACACGCATTCTACGATCGAAAAGCTCAATTTTTCTGTACTAATATTTGCGGCCGGAAAAGTTACTTTTCCGGCCGCTGATGGTTTTTTTCTGTTTTTGAGTTTCATCTCATTATGATCTTCAGGCGCTTGTGTGTTTCTGTGCAACTTGCTTTGGTAACTGTTTTTAGACAAGTGTAGTGTCATACCTCGCCTTCGGCTCGAATATACAAACTTTACAGTCGTCGAAAAGACAGTTTCGGAAGCTTGTGCTGAAAAATCGTATTTGTGAGATTGATTTTATCACAAAATGGTTCCCTCATGTAATCAACTACTATTACGCGCTAAGAGCGTTGAAAGTAGTGCTTGAATAATGAAAAGAACAGTTTTCGATACATGACGCAAAATAAATCGTAACAATAGCAGCTATTGTCCTCGATTCTTTTGTTTTTGGTCGTTCACGGCGACTTCTTGCTTACACTCATGATGTTATGTAACTAATTGTACCGTAAGTATCGTAGCTGTTAAGGTAGGCCATATACGTCAGACGCGTACAAAGGACATGTCACAAGTAGCAGCCCTACATGTCTGAAGAATGGCAGGAGAAAGATTCCCTAGCAACTAGTCCAGTGTTCGTATGACATAGAAATATAAATAAATCGTATGACGTTATCGGTGGCTAGTATGTAGATACACAAAGGCTCTCGGTCTATATTTCATAGCTATCTTTTATAACATTCATGACATATAACAAAGAATGAGCAGCTAAAATGAATATAAATAAAAAAATGTATCCAGAAATGAAGTTATTTTTATATTCTCGAATAGTTCTAAAAAAATTGTCGGCAATTTTCTTCTGTTTTTTTTTGTGTATCTGAATAAAATGTGGAATAGCCCCAGAATAGAGAGACAATGGCTTCGAAAAGTAAATGCACCACCACGCTATTTTCACTGTAATAATAGTAAAAACGAAATGTTTCTTTCATTTCGCCACACAATATAGAGGAGTGTTGTAGTTGTAGAGATAGAGTTGTGTATCTCATTGCGAATCCCAACCATTTTCTATCTACAGAATAATGGTTATAGATGTCAAAGGTATAACCGAAATTTATTCCATTTGTGGGCATAGAAAATATTATACCCAACACAACAACAACAACACCACCAGCGATTTCTATTTTTATATTTATTATTTTTTGCTTTTTTTTCATTTTTTTGTTTTTACGTTTTTATTACTTTTCGTTTTTTCATTTTCTCCCATATCTCTTTTGAATACTGGTGGTGCTAGTACGAACCTACCTACTGCAGTCAGGAGAATCAATTTTTTTTGCTCTGTGTTCTTCCCTTGGTTCAAAAGCGGGCGAGAAAAAGCTTTTAAGAGAATTGCATATGACCGTACGAATTGTATCCACGGAAAATAAAAATGAAATAAAAAGATTGAAATGGAGAACACTCACAACTCACACAAGAAGAAGTGAGAAGTGTGGGGTTGCACTTTTACAGTTTGTTGAGATTTATTTTACTGATCAACAGCAAATACTTCAGTTCATACAAAAAATGTTTGTTCTATATCTAGAAGTTATAGAGATGACGAACGGGTTTACGATGGAAGATGAAAAATGTGAAAATCTTTTGTGCAACAAAAGAATTACTTTCCATAAAATGACTGAAGAAAATGAGCACACGAAGTCGTTTTATGCAGGAATTAATTTGGAAAATGACTGGGGACTGAAACATAGCATCGTCACTCTTAGAAATTGTGACAGCGAGCGATGATTCTTTTAATAATAGCAAGAGGACACGTTTCAGCTAAACTTAAGGAGGTTATGCAAGAATGACGTCCACCTTTTTCAGTGCTGCTGGTACATTTGAATCATCAATATTTCGACAAAGATGCATTTTATAAACTCAAGATGTAGAGGAGTGTAGAGCGCACATTTGACTTTATAAAATGCATCTTTGTCGAGTTATTGATGATTCGATCGTACTGGCAGCACTAAAAAAGGTGGATGTTATTCTTGCATGACCCCTAACACTCCATATTTACAAAATTATGTAAAAATTTAGGACCGACAGAAAGGAGCTCAAAAATCTACACACACAAGTTGAGATCAATGTTATACTTAAACAACTGGATATTGATGCACATGGGGACTCTACACTTTCGGATGAATTCAAGTGCCAGCACCACAATTCCCGTCTACGTATAGAACAAATGATTCCCGTACAAATGATGAATGATGGAGAATATAGAATGTTGCAGAGTTTGAATTTCGGCAAAATTAATTCAACCCTCAGGGAATTCAACTGAAGTGTTACGATATTATTTAATATAACGCCGCACTTGAATTCACCGGGTATGCTGTGCTGTATATTACAGAGATCCGCTCTTGCTTTTGCGGATGATTTTTTTTTCATTGTTATTACCTTCAGTTGTTTATATAAATGATTTTGATATTTGATATCCCTGGGAGGTTTCAGCGAAGCGTGACATGGCATGTTGTGAGTAGAGAAAACATGTAGAATGGAATCCGTTCAACGGATTAGAAAAGAAATCAAAGACTTACACAAGAATGTGTAGGACGTCAATCACGAATGACCCATAGGTGCTTGTTATACGAGTAAAACGAAATGTGTTAGAGCATCTCTTTCAATTGCTCTATCTCAACAGTATTGAAGCTATTTAGGGGTTAAATGCTGTCATGTTTCTCCAGTCCCACACAAAACGTTTCTTCAGTGTTGCCATCATTCAATCATCGATAACTAGGCATTCAGGCACTTTTTGAAGGACAATTAAATTTGGAACCCCATTTGGTTGGTATTGATTTTGTGGGCTTTACATTTGGCTTTCCATAACTGCACACCTCTCGAGTTATTGATGATTTGAATCTGATGGCAACACTGATAAATGTGACCTCATTTATGGATGTCAAATGATCTTGTGATAGACACCCGTAGACCCTATTAGAAACACATTAGTTCGTCGGCTTGTCTTGTCGACCCGTAGATGAGTTCTAACGAAGGTGGGCCTAATGCATCAAAACTTTCTAAAACCACAATACATCACGGTCGATACACTCAAATTGGTGTCAAAATGTACTTGAGCAAAGGCAATTGAAATTTGCATGTCTGGCATGTCTAACAAGTGCTCAATTCAACAATTTACCTTTCGACATTAACTTCGATTTTACACACTCAACTGGGGTTGCGCTTGTATCGAGTAAAGTATCGAGTCGGCTCTTGATCGTGTATCATTCTCTAGATTCTTATCTCGAAGATATGGAACAGCATAACAACCTATCAAGATACTCTGAACACACACAATTCTCTTCATTTTCGTTTCCAACATTATCCAACACAAGAACAATGACTAAACCAAAAATAAAAACAACTTCCTTGACATCACATGTCGTCACACCGAAAGTAAATCACAATTTCATTTATTACGCTTAATAATGAATTTAAATAAAGTGACTCTCCGTTCAGGTCTCACACTTAACACGAGAGCTAGCTTTCCACATTATAAAACATCTGAGGGAAAACAAGCAAGCAACACAAAAAAATCCCTAGGCAAAATACCCCAAACGAAGACCGTTTATTACGCTATAGAAGTGCGTGTCGCAAAGTCAATTCTGAGTGATCCATAAAATAGATATGCAAACATTTTACGATATTCCGTCTATTTTATGTGTAATGGTGAGTCTAAAGAAAAGCCAGAGCGAAACAAGAATGAGTCGAAACGATAGAAGGAACGAACGAAAAAAAAGTGTAGAAAGAAACACCACACAGAACGACACACAGTCTCTGTGTGTAAATTTGATGAATAAATAACACGGATTTGTCTAGACTGGACAATAAACAAATAATGAAATTTCTGGATGAGAATGGAGAGGAGACATTACACATAATTCTTCTTGCTCTTTTGCGTTTTTATGCGTCTTTGATGAATAAATGGGGATGGTCAGTTTATATATTATACCCGAATCTGAAGAGTCTCGCTTTATGATTCTATGTAGGTCAAGTTCGTTCATTGAAAACACGATGAATAAGCACAAAAAAAACTCCCTGGGATGGATATAGAAATGTGATTTTGCATTATCGACATTACATTAAAGGTTGAAGAAATGGAATTCAGCAAAAAAAGAAGAAAGGTCGATTCGATTTGCACAGGTTTTACGATGGAGCACAAGAAGCACACACAGTCACACAGATAAAACGAAATTTTTCTCTGTCGGTTAAATGAATTTCCATTTTAATATTTCAAAATAATTCAGAAATGATATCGTATTGCGTTCTTGCTTTGTATAAATCATTCATGTACTGACTAAGCGATGGATTTTCGTAAAGCAAAGAAGGAGTAAAAGGAGAAATAAAAAACGCAGAGTGAGCGAATTACTAAAATTAATTTTAATCTTCAAAAAAGGATTAAAGTCAGAAAGGGAAGGGGAGATTAAAATGTGAACAGAAAGTAAATTTAATAGGATTTGGATTTGAATGTGCTGCTAAGCGGAATGACTCGAATCAACTGTATATCTATACACTCTTGGTTGTATTATAATTGAAATCATGTTTGTAAAACCCTCACTCAACTTGGGATATAAGTTTGCTTTCATTTGTCGTTTACAATTTCTAAAGAAATGATTCCATAGACCGAGAGCCCATTTGAATATCAGCACTTCATTTATGCTGACGTCTCTGTAACTTTTAGACTGACACCACAGAGATTTCTAAGTCTTAAGAGACATCGACCTTGTATATATCCAGCGACAGTTTTTATTAGACATGTGCGTCGTTCAGTTTCTGTGCCGTCATGACCCTCGGCGTTGGGTATGAATGACACTATAGAGCAATCTTTCTTCACAAGGCTTTTGAATAGTAATCCAAGAAACCAGTTTTAGTTAAAGTAGAACGACTGGATGCAAATGTAAAAGTCACAGCGTTTGCAGAGTCATTTCTTGACCGCGTAAAGAGAATTGTCGACAAAAAGGCTGTAACTTTTAACTTTGCATCCAGCCGTTTAATTTAACGTGAAATCACTAACAGTGGATTGTCCACTTGAATTTGTCATTGGTTCTCTTAGGCTTATATGGCTGGCCATAATTGGTAAGGCCACAAGGTTTCGAAAGAAGGTTTCCTTTCCTTAGGAGCCATTCACAAATTGCACATGGTCAAAATTACAAATTTAGAGCTCTCCCTCCGCCCTTGCGCGCCAAAAAGTATGGAGAAAATTTCATAGCTTCGTATGGCTCAGATTACATTTCAAAGAGAAATTAGTGTACAAGAGAAAGTACTTGTGTCAAACGAAGATTGAAATTTCAAAATAAAATTTTTGTTGACAGGTCTAACCTGGCTCACAGGCCAAACTTTCGAGTGCTCAATTTGTCAGGCAAGACAAGCAGTTGAGTAAAAACATTATTTGTCAACGGTGTACGGGCGTGTGAATAACGCATGATTCAGGAATTGTAGGTACCGGTAAAGATTTCAGTAAGAAAAAATTGATTACCGGGAAATGGAATCATTCCTGAGCAAAGTCACCAGGAAATGTATAGACCAGGAAAATAGTTTTACATTTCAGGGTACCGGGAAATTTTGACTTAGCTACCACGAAGAAAACATTTTATTGTCGGACGACGGTGTAAGCTTACTGAAATATGAAAAGTTAAAGACAGAAAGGAGACGTATGGACAATAGCCAATTATAAGAAATCAAAAGTTTCACTGATTGAGCTTTGCTTCTAAAAGACTTGCTTTTTGGCTATCAAAAAGCTTCAATTGACATCGGCAGCGTGGTTAAAACAAAGCTGAGTGAGTGACATTCCATTTTTCTTATATTTCGCTGATGGTATACATGTCGCCTTTGTACATCAAGAGCAAAAATTCTTACTGCGCCCTTAGGCTGCTGATCAGATACACATCGTCATCTCGCTTAAGGGACTGAAATTTACATGGGCTCTAAGTCTACTTCAAATGTCTCCTCGTTAAAGACCAACATTGAAATAAGGAATTTGATTTTCGAGCTAAGTTTATTTGGAAATCATTAGTCCTCTCCATTGCCCGATATAATTTAACAATTACGTTTTCTCTGTATAAGAGCAGTGTACACATCTTCGAAATAATAATAAATTGACTGAAAGCCCACCGAATATCTTGTTATTTAACCCGTAATTAAGACTGGGGTATTAAAAAGATGTTCTCTCTGTTTGAAATTGTAAAATGTTTTTCTCTTCGTGTTCTTCTCCTGCCAACCAGGCACACAAGCCGCATTATAATGTATATAGCGCAAAAACGCAACTCCACACAGAAAATTTAATGTTTAATGTTTGGATTACCAATGGGGTGATTTAATGTTTGTAATTTAAATAATTAATGACAAAATGAAATGAAGTAAAACCGATATAAATGTGGAAACATTAGCAACACAACCGAATATGCAACGCTGCTGTGTTGCTGCTGCTGCTTTCTTGTTGGTTGGTTGGTTTATTTTAATTCAATCTCTAGATGTAATTTGAAGCCATTGAAAATGGTATTTAAATGTAGAGAGAGGTAAGGTGAGTTGTGTTGTGTGGTTGAATGTTGAAACAATGAACGCAATAAATATAATTAAAACGAAACATACAACTCAATCAAGAGGACACATCTCAAATCAATATACAGAAATATGTAAAGAGGAAAATTCCATTCTGCAAATTAACTTACCCTTGCTGACACCGGTCACTTTATCTCTAAGTACATTTATCGAATGAACACGTCCATACTCTTCGAACATTTTACGCAATTGATCCTCGTCCATGGACTTCGGTACCTGACCGACGAACATTTTGATGTAGTCCGGATCTGGTTGCTCGCCAATCAAACATAGTGCTTCGTTTGAATCACTAATATTTTTGTTACTAATGATGCTGTTGTTATTGTTATTAGTAAGGCTGTGGTTGCTCATATTTAACCCACTGGAAAAGAAAGAAAGAGAACAAAATTAGAATAATGGAAATACTGGTTGGACCATGAAAAATGTTTGCGGATATTTTACATAAACCATAAACGAATGTCTATAGAGATGGGAGGAAGAATGTTTGTTCGTTTGGTTTTCCCCTTGATATGATTTATATCGAACATATTTCTCATTTTGTTTCCATTCCAAGTGAGAGATAGCCGACCCCGCATACAGGCCGGCTTCGATGTAAATCAGTTTAATGAATTATAATGCGATTTTTTCCGCTCTCTTGGTTTTTATTTATAAATTAAATTCTTTCACGGAATCGTTGGATTGCTTCCCATAGTCTACATAACACACATACAGAAAGAAGGAAAACATGGTTTTCATGTCCGGAATATCTGTGTAAGACAAGAAGAATAAGAAGGGGGCAATAACAATTTGTCTTCATATAATAAGAGAAGGAAAAAAATTATTTTGTTTCTCCACTTTCTGCCTTACATTTTTCGTGGACACAAATAAATGTCAGGAAAAATTTATTTCTTTTGTTTTAACTTTGTATAATTACTACTTGTTTAAAAGGAAGGAGGTTCGTAATGCGAATGCATAAACAGGGTGTATGAGAGTGTGGTGGCAGAGTTATGTAGATTTGTTAGGTTCACAACAGAAAATTAATGCTTAAGTGAAGGCTGCAATAGCAAAAATAATCTCAGAGTTTCCGTTACGATAGAAAACGGTCGACTGCAGGCAATGAAAAACTTAAAGTAGGTCAGTCCCAACAGTATTCTCGGATTCATTGAATTCAGTCCAGTTAAAATGCAATCGTATTCTAGCTAAACTGCTGAAGAAGCATGACTCTCAGGTGTCCGACACCATGACACTGGTGTTTCAATTCAACAATGGAAGCTGTGGTCAGCTTGAAAGATGATAATACGTCAGTTTGCTCATCGCTTCGATGTGGCTCAACAATATTCTCGGATTCATCGAAGTCATCGAATTCAAGTTCGACATTTGTCAGAATGCAACCATATTGATTCTAGCTCAACTGCTGAACTAGCAAGACTTTTAGTTGTCCGACAACCTAAAACCGATGCCTGAATTCAACAATGGAAATTCTGCTCAGACAAAATGGTGACTGGGACGTCGAAACGAAACGATGTCCCAGCCGCCATATTATCATCTATCAGTTCTACGTACGGAAAAAATTTAAATTTGAAATGAAATTAGACTTTGTTCAACACTCTGTGGTGAGGATCGGACTGCTGCAGCATTTGCGACTATTTGGTTACCCAACACCGAACAACACGGAGAAAAGATGAGGACTTGCAACAAAACAAAGCAAAATTGCAGAGGATTCGTCGAACGGAATAATTTCAAAGAAAAGTAAACGTCCCGATGTAGTACGCGTCAGTAGAATTTTGTGAGGCTATACATTGTGGTGAAGGGTCACCTATTAGGTACGCGGTCACACACAAAAAAGAATTTAGTGTCTGCCTTTCAATATGATGACAGCCCTGAAAAAAGTGGACCTACTATGAAGTTGTCAAATTCAAGAAACCACCTACTGCGAAAATGTCGAATTTTGTTGGATAATCCAACCCGCGTATCTAGGTAAATAGGTGTTCATCTAAATTCAAGTTCGAATCAGAAAGATCTTTGAACTGAGCAACCCACAAGCGAAATTTTTTGTTTCTACATCCAGCCAGTGTTTGTATTAGAAAAAGGCAGCTCAATAATAGACCCAAGCACATTGAAAAACATTGCTACCTAACCACTCTCAGACGAATGGAATTTTGTTTTCATGAATACACCAAGAATTTTGTATTAAAATTCAATTGTAAAATATGTTCCCGAGTTCGAGGAGCAATTGAGGGAAACATTAAATCAAAACAGGAATTTTATTAAAAAATTCGGTTGACTTCTATGTCATAATTTCACTCTGCTCTCTGGCACAAAGAATATTACGAAAATTACTTGAAAAATGCAATAAATTCACCGAAAATCGCCAATAATGTTCCCATTTTTTTTTCTGCGACGCACCCTATTCATCCCCATCGGTCGTATGATAAATGTAAAACCTCGAGCACTTTTACGCTCTGGCTTTCTGCCCTTTTCTTTCATCTGCACAACATTTTTTTCGTCCAACAACAACAACCACCACCAACAACAGAAAAAAAGGAAAGTTTTATCCATTTTAAGGTTGATGTTTGAATAAATGAAAAAGAAAGAAGAAAAGAAAAACCTCGGAGAAGCGTAAAGGAAAAAAGTTTGGACCAGAGAAAAAAACAACAACATCCGACTGAAGGAATAAAAAAAAACTTAAGTGACATGATAGCCAATTTCCTTTTTATCAATATTGTTTTCAATAAAACGTTAGCATGTTCGATGGAAATTTGGTGTGCGTTTATCTTTTGTTCACCA
>JANTFA010164038.1:0-10123 GCA_026413405.1 Phytosciara flavipes
AGAAAGGACCAATCTAATGCGTGAACTCGTGACTGTTCTTTGAATCTCGAGTTTTGACTCTTAAATTTGCTTCCAAAAAGACCGTTATTAGTGGGAGGTCAGCACAAAATTTCGTAAAACGACAGAGCTAACAAAATATTCCTACCATGAAAATTGCAGTGTGTATAGAATCACTTAAAATTAAGTTTCAACCGACCGAGAAATCCATGACCTTGTCCCGTGACTAACAAAGTTTATACCAAATTATTGATATTTTCTTAGAGCAGGTTTGATTCATTCGAAAGCGGTTCAATAATGTACCAGATAAGGTTCCATGAAAGATGCTCTAAGAAGAGTCTCACCGATTCCGAGCTATTTCAGGATCCAATTTCGTTCATCACTGGGCGGATCTTGGAATTAGCCATATGTTGCCTCGAGTGCTTTGAGTAAATATTAACTCTTAGTACTCTTCAAAGTCTTCAAGACTCAAGTGTAAAAATGTCGATTGAATTGAAAAAGAAAAAAATTCTGACCCTGCTTCTGACCCAGGTGTAAAAACATTTCAATTGTACAATGTTTGCAAATCTAAATTTACCGTTAAGCGAAAACGAACAGCAGCTTATGTACCGTTGTTGTAATGCGATCAGAAAAGGTTAAAGAAAACAAACGACGTCTAATATTAGAAAAGTATTTTCTAAAGTAAATTTTAATGAAAAAATACTGGAAGTATAAATGTAAGGGACGTAGAGAGAGAGAGCAAACAGAATGTACACGAAAATTAAATTAATTTCAATTTCTTTCTTGTCGTAAAGGTTGGGACAATTTTCTTTCCTTTTCAAATTGGTGACATAATTTCGTTAGACAATACGATCCTTATCCGGTGTTTGTGTTTTTAGTGTTGTTTACATCATGTAAACAGTCTCAATTAGCATTCATTGAGACTGTTAATTTTCATAAAGAACCCGGTCCATCCGAGTCCTCTTCTTCATTGACAGTGGTCGTTGATTAGTCATTTTGAATGGTTAGATTCATTTGCAATTTCTTTCGTTTGTTTGCACGCACATGAAACAGTTTCTAAAAACTGCCTAAAATCTTATTATCATCGCAATTACGGCTTCGGGCACATTTTAAGCGGCAACAAAAAAATTCTTCGCATATCTTAGAACACTGTAGAACAGTCTTTTGCTTAAAATAATATTTTACGCCGAAGTTGTCGAAAACTATATGAGCTTCCAGTGCTTCAAAAAGCATTAATAATTTGTTGTCCAAAGCAAAATTTAGCTTTCAGACTCTTTGCTTAACCGTAGAATATTAAATTGAATCAAGAACCAATAACATTTGCAAGACGCTGCTAGTAATCTGCTATCAATACTGACGACAATAATAATCAATACGATTTTTTCAGTGTCCTCTTTATAGCAGAAGTCATGATCAAAATATTGAAGTGATAGATTTCACATCAAATAAAAGAATAAACCTTGCACGAAATGAAGTAACAGATTCTCTGAATGGTTAAGTGTAGCTAGGCAGTATCTGAAACAGACACAGACACAGCAAGTAGATGAAAAAAAAATATTTCCCAAGACGTAGCAGTGTAGTTGACCTGTCGAAATGTAGTGAAAGCAAGTTCTGTTCCTGTTTCTGTTGCAATTTCAATTCTAAATGATGGAATCTATGTCCATATTTCTATCAATGGACTCAAGGACATAGCATCCGAGATTTCATTCTTGAAGTACGTACGCTTTAAGGGAAGGAGGGAAGCCGCGTGATAGCCGTGACGGTTGTTATTTGTAAATATTTTACTATTTTCTTCAATTTTTAATGGACTAGTCGCTAAAACGTTACGGAATAAGTGATAAGGAATGATCGCGTATCGAAAGTAATAGCCGCAAGAGAGAAGAGATGTGGTTTTTCAAGTGTTTGTTCTTGAGTGCAAATCATCCACCATTATGCTTCCAGTAGGGCTCACCCATTGTGAGCGATTTAGACGGTTGGTTAATCTCCCTAACTGTTGACTTTAAACGGTTCGTCTCAATTGCCATCAAAAACAGATAGTTCGTCTCACCACTGTTGATGATATTGGCCTACGAAGAATGCTCGTGTGACGGTGACAATCAAAGGTTAATTGAGACCTCAGATGGGGTGTAAAATTAACTCTAAGGGATACTGGAAGCTAGAATAGACTAAGATATAATTATGAGGGCAGCTTATGATTATAGCTTTTGAAAAATGGTAATTAACTGGAGCTAGCTCCCATCTGGTGGAATTGAGTCTAAAGTACCTACGCTCTTAGGGGGAGAAGTGTTGAGATTTGACCGTTTTTTGATCTTTTTCCATACAAAATCGCATACAGATGGGGAAGAGGTCAAAAATCGAGCGTACACAGTGCACGTACTCTATGGATGGCATCCCAAGAGTCATTCCATTCACTGCCAGCTACCTTTCAGGAACATACAATTTGGCTGGCATGAAAACGTTTTGTAATTAAAACTCTAAGGATTTTCAGATGATCCAACCCTTCCCTTTCTATAAAATGAGATAATCTGTTAACAATTCACTTGACTTGTATTGCTGGGCTGCCATATACTAAAACCAAGAATTTAATTGAAAAGCAAAATTAAACAATAAAACTGACGAGCCATTGACGTTAATTTATGCGATTTATGAGAGTTACATATTTAATCCCACTATTCATCGCATAGACCAATTTCCATATTTAATGTTCACCAACGTTGGAGTCGGGTTTACCGAACATTTCGATAGACTGGTTAAATGTAATGCGTATGTAGGTATAGCATAACAACAACAACCATCAGCACGAACATTACAATTTACTAAAACCACGTGATAAATGATTATCATCATCTTCTCGCAAACGCAATATGAAAGATGAGAATGTTTTTCTGTGCTATTGCTGTTCCATAAAGATCAGTGGAGGATTTCATTGCTTTTTGAAAAATTGCTTTTAATGGAGTACATCATCACATCCATTTTATATTATCATCGCGAATTATGTTTACAATAAAAATTGTTTACTATTTTCCACGGTGTAAAATGGAGCGAACATTAGTCATGGCATTCCATAACCATCATTTTTCTATTATTGCATTATTGCAGAAGGAAAGCAGAGTCCCAAGTTTAAAATCCTTCGGTATTTTCGTATATATATTGTGCACCGGAAAGTTTTCAAATTATTATTATAAATGGATGGAATGAAAATTTAATTTCACTCACAGCACGAGAGATAGTTTTAAAACTTTTCAGAAACGCGATTACATTCGGACAGTTTGTTACTTCGTTTGTTTGAAGTATTCCGTTTTGTTCGATTCGAGGTCTTTTACTTCATTTGTCACAACATACATTTTTGTATATAACGGAACGATGTGCTGAGTTATTCGTTTATTACATTCTTCGTAGTCAATAACAGATGAATGCCTCGTTCTTGAAAGTTTAATGTCACCACCTGAATTTATTGCTTCATAGTCTAAGAAACTTAAAGGTGAAAGTCTCCAGTTTAGTTCACTTTACCGCATATATCTTAGGAAAACTGTATTGATGGCATAAGTTCTCAAGGATGCATCGGGCAAAATATGATTACAACGCTCACATTTAACACTTCTCCTCATGCACTTCTTTTGATGCTCTCAGCATACCGTTTTCGATTTTCTGTTGACTTCAACCAAACGTGAAAGCTCAACTTTTAAACTTTTCATCCTTTGTTGTGCAAACGGATCTTATTTCCAGTTTCAAATAATACGACGTGCTGTCCGTGCGTGCATGTACATAATACAGGCGCTAAAATTTATGATTTGTGTGTCTTCTGTGTATTGAGTTTATCCTTTTCTTTCGACTCTATCGGCAGCTTTTGATGTTTCAGTATTCTGTCTATTCCAGAAACAAAAACTCCAACCCACCGAGAAAAGAAGCTAAGGCGAATTTTACCAATGCATTGTATTCAACCAAATGCACATTTGTATCGTCTCCTTTGAATATTTTCATCTTTATAATGAAAGAGCGTTAGTGATTTCTGACCTGGTTTTAGCCAAGCGAATGAAATTGTTTGTTCGTCAAACTTACAGTATCGAAGGAAACTGCCCCTTTCTTCGGTCTAACACAAAATATTTCACCAGATTATCGATTTTAGAAGCATTCGCGGTATCCGGTGTAGCTAATTTTTCCGCTGGGATGGAGTTTTTGTTGCTGGGGTGGAAAACGTACTAAAACAATAAAAGTTGCTGATAGAGTCGAAAGAAGGATAAACTGAATACACAGAAGACACACAAATCATAAATTTTAGCGCCTGTATGCGGAATTATCAGCAAATGGTGAAACAGCCAAAACAGAATGATAGAAACAACAGGCAGAATTTATTCATGAACCATTAAAGTGATACCGTTCGATAAGCGGGAATGGAGTGATTATGTTCAGTTGAATGAAGTTCAATAGCACATCTTTTCAGCCATATTTTCGGCTTTCAGTCTTCAATTATATCGAGGGTATGTGATGTGTTCAATCAATTCAATAGCGTAGTGGTTCAATCGCCTGTTTTCCACTAAACGATTGAAATTGCCGGTGCGAGAATTTGATTCCCAACTGTGGCAGACGTGTAGAAGCTGGTTGAATTGGTTGAAGTTTGTGGTAGTTTGTGGAAAAAGCTTTCACACGGCTTTTCGGCAAAGATATTGTTGGGAGACGCTAGTTTCGCTTCTTAGTACATAGATGGCACTCAACGTCGATGTAATGAAAGGGCCTCAAAAAATAGAGTCACAATCAGTGAAGCTAGTAAATAATGACGGCAAACCATGTTCAACCCATTCCAAGCTTCCCGATGATTTCTTCTGTGAAAAGTAAAATTGACACAGGCGTGGAATCGAACCCACGCACTAAGCACATCATCGCTTTCTAGACTAGTGCTCTATCCCTTGAGCTATCTGTAAATTTCATTTCACTTTTAATTTTCGCTTATCAACTACAACATGCTTTGTTCCCATGATCTCAGCACCATGTATTTGGTATGCTATAGTAGACGCACTTGGCAAAATCATATAACCAGAAGTAATTTGGTTGTTTGGAAAACATTGCCTCGATATTTGATTGTCGATAGATCCACACATTCCGGCAATTCAATATGCTGACATTCACGTCCAGATAATGTGCCAAGGTGAAGTGATAGTCATTACAACTGCGATCAACTATTACGATGTTTCGTGATACAATGGTCGACTATAACGCACCTCCTTGATGTGAGAGATAGTTTATAAATGAAGTCTCTAAGCAGTGGGAATTGTAGTCATTCCAAATTATTTTATGAACAAAAGAGGTTCATAAAAATAGCAAAAATCAAAAGCTCCGTTCACCTTATCTTTGATTGAAGTTATCAAAAATTTGTATTTTCGACGCCATGCATATTCCATGTCTACTTTAAATCTTCTATGAAGTTACATGTAAGTTCAATTTCTTCAAATCCGTTGATCTATAAAGCGAGTGATTGAAACAGTCTGGCTATGATACTGAAGTCATGTTTGTACTTCCAATATAATTCGAATTGAGCTCATCTCTAGCACAGCAAAAACAGATTCGATAATATTTATTTCGTGCATTCGCAAACAAATAAGCAAACATAAACGATGTACTCCAACCACTCCAACCGAGGTATAGATAGGTATAATCAAAGACCATAAGAAAAATGTTTCTCGACGTGCTGTGAGTTGATGTGCCATGTGGATAAAATCAGTGGAACAATAAGATAAATAAGAAAAAGCCACTGTGAGAACATGTGTAACGGTGGTGTCTGTATACGTTCCAACATATAAAAGCATAAATTCAAACAATGTGTACGCAATAAAAGATATCATTTGCAAGAATTGCCTTTGGAAATAGCAATTTTATGTCAAAAGTTTTTCCGTGGAAATTGAGATGGAATTACCGAGCGATTTACCGCTTAATCAAATCAACGAATTGTAGCATAAAGTATATGTGACCCTGCCAAAAACAACAATCAGGTTCGAAAATAGAAACTTCATCTCATTGTTTAATAATAGAAATTATTAATAAAATTTACAAAAGTAACCATTAGACACGAGATTATTGTGTCACTCAAGTAGACAACTTTTTGTTTGGATAATATATAGGAACACGATCCATCAAAAATAAACCAGAAGAATTTAATCTTTAAATCGTCTTGGCAAAAGTATTTTATCTTTGAATTGTAGGATTTGTTATACGCTGGGCCCTTTTTTTAGACCCGTACGTGGTACGAGGGTTGTGTGATTTCACTCTCACGTTTGTAACATGTCGAATTCGAATTCGTGAGAGAGGACCAACCTTTTGTGGTCACACCTTTAGTGGCCAAATCAGCAATAAAAACATAAGATGACCCCTACGAGACTCGTAGTACGGATGGCTGTCCATAAGAGACATACATCTTAAAACTGCTCTTCCACACTGCATCTTTCAATCGTTTCATTTATAACTCAGCCCTTGTTAAAATTGCGTAACAGCAATGTCGATAGCCCTGTACGAAGAATTAACACCGTAAGTGCGCTCCGAATTCAAAAAGACACGCAAAAATGTTTGTTTTGACGCACAGTTTTTGTATGGTGGTAGCGGTAAGTCGACAAGGAGTGCATTGAAATTTCAAATATTCTTTGCGCACTTACGGCGTGAGTAGTTTGAAAATTAAACTCTGAAGAAAATTCATCAAAGCCAAATTAAATTTACTTGAAATATGGCCGAAAAACAGAAAAATCCAAAATGGCGGCTGGCAGCCATTTTCTTAGATCTGAGTTCTATCACTTTACGGCCATCACTATATCTTTCATCGGATGAATGTCACTCTATATATCGACAGAAAACTCTACCTTCACTGTACGACCGAGTAGCTCTACTTAAGCTCACTCTAACTTCCGCGCTTGAGATCCGATTTTGACAAACTTTCTTTTTCTTGAATTGGTATGCAGTCAATACCTTTAATTTGCACCAAATTTGAGCCGATCCAGAGATATGGTCAAAATAGTGCTGTTTTCGAGGTCGAGTTGTGGCTTCTCGCATATACTACCGGTGGTATTGCTCAGTTCACAGATAATGCAGAAAAGTTTGTTAAATTCGGATCTTGGGCTCGAAAGTTAGAGCCCAATACAGTGAAACTAAGTTGAGCTACCCGGCCGTACAGTGAAGGTACAGTTTTTAGTCGATAACTCGAGCAAATTTCATGAATTTTTTTGTTTGAAAAGTAATGACGATCGCAATACTGTTTTCGGCGGCCGTCAGCCCCCATTTTGATTTTTTATGTTTTCTGGCTATATTTCAAATAAATTCAACTTGATTTTGATGAATTTTTTTCAAAGTTTAATTTTCAAATTAGACTTCGTATGTCCCGTATCGAAATTACTGAATGCTGCAAATCAGTTTTAAGAGACATGCCTTTTATGGACAACCAGCTACTTATGTCGTACATTACTCGTACGGGTCCCCCATAATGTCTTATATCCCCATCATCCGAAAGGATTTTAAATTTCGGTTCGTTCAGTAACTTTCAAAGTATAAAATGCGACTTTAAGGAAAAGTCTACGTGATGTCTTTATTGATATTTCATTTTTTTTTTTGGTAGGCTGTTAGGTTAGAGGGTCAACTGTTTCGAAAATTTGAATTTATATTTCAGTTAGTCAGACATTACAAATTATCAACGAATTAAACGTATGCGATTATGTTTTGAAACGTGCGTATTGTGTACTCGAGTGTATTTATGCGAATGTGGCAAGAGCTTAAATGACTAGACGCTATTACTGAATAATAAAGTTTACCAATAGCGATAAACCGAAAAGCGAAAACTATTCGGGTGAATTTTACACGTTAGAAGGATAAAAAGTCACGTTGCGTTGTATATTATGTCACGTTGTGCTGAATCCTTTCGCACATTTAATTGCCATTGATGTTGTACAAAAGCGCATCATATTTCAGATATGCACCGAAACATTTGGCAATTATTTTTAATTAATTGACTTAATTTGCTGATTTGTTGAAATTTGGTTGGTTGGATTTCAGGACACATGGCGACTACGCCCACATCTCTGCGTGTTCAATCTATTTTCGATGATATCTTTCCCCCAGCGTTCTTTTTTTTAGAAAATGAGGGACCATTATTTCGAGGAAAAAACTGTTTGCTTTGAATGAAAAATAAAATTTTCTGTGATAAATTCATTTGTTTCGAGGAAATTCAGCAGTCTATACCCTCAGGGTGAAGCCTACATTTTTAGCGTAGTGGCAATCGTACATTAAATCATTATTCAACCGAACATTCACGTAGCAAAGTATAATTCTTGAACTGAATAACTTTTTAAATATGGAAAAATGAAAAGTCGACCCTTGTCATACAACACGACGTTGAATGAATCTATATGAGTCCCCATTCATATCAGAATGCGTTGGTATTTAGTTCTCGTTTTATCTGTTCATCCTTTTGTTCCCTTCAGACTCAAATTCTCGGTCGCATACTTACGATGCCAATTAGTTCTCTATTACTATGACAGTATCATTCATCATTTCAATAAGAATTCAATTTTACCTTCCAAAGTTTTAACAAGAGATAGATCTACGGCCTCAAGCTCAAATAGTACAGTGCAAAACAGTATGTAAACTCTAGTGCGGTTTTAAGTCTTATCTCAATAGTAGACTACGTTGGATGCGGCAGAAGTCATTCATTACATGAGGGACACTTTTGTTAATTGTGATGCGAGTCAAACTCAAGAGTTTGTGTTTAAGAAACATGCTTTGGAAACTGTCATTTTGACAGCGTAGAGTAGAAATAACAATTTCCAAGTCGAGCTACTTAAAACACACGAGTGAGTTCGCGAGTCCCATATACTGTCCCGAATCATCGAACCTAGTTTATTAGTTTATTTTACGAAGTGACTATTCGCATCCGGGTGCAAATAGTGTTTCATGCACTATTCGCACCCAGGTGCAAATAGCATCTACCTTTATTTTAATCGCTGTTCCATGCGGAAAATTTTTATTGCATGTACATGGTAATGACATCTTTCCGCGGGTTGCACATTTACATGTAATGACATCTTTCTGCATGGGATAGCGGAAATATTTTTTACATGCTTCGCATCATGAAAACACTGAATGTTCTCTTTCAGCAGGACCCTTTGTAATGTCTAGGGATATGAACTATGTTTTGCTTAATAGTGACATTCCATCTGTCACGCTGTTTGTCAATGAGAGAAATTCGATAATAAATGTAAACGAAGGCGGAGCTTCATACGAATTCAAACGCATACTAAAACCGTGTGCCTTCACTCCAAGTGATGTAAACATCTATTCCACAATTTCGCTCGTTTTTCATTCATGGTAAAATGAAAATGAGACAGAAGCACGTAAAACATAGTAAACGTAATTTCTCTAGATTTAACTTATCTTCCCCTACATAATGTACTTTTACTAGACCGATTTAATGTATGGCTTCGTATAAGCAATACAGACGATAACATTGTTGACAATGTAAGCCTAAATATCGCAGGATCACATCAACACAGGGCGAAAACCTTTCAAGGAAAATCGTTGAATCTGTTGTGGAAAGCGTTACTCCCAGTGTGACGTGCGGGTAAGTTAGTGAAATATGTGGGAACGTAGATTGAGTTTGAGAAAGAAGGGGAGAAAATAACGCTAATCACAACCCACATATTGGAAGTAGTTTCCATTGAATGCAGCGAAAGTAATACATTACAGGAGAGAACCATTTTGGGATAAAAGCAAACTCACAAGTGTGTTTCGAGCAACAAGTGAAGAACTTCAGGCATTCCGCTAACTCACTTTTCTCACTTTTTCCAACTATTTTCAACACTTGTAAAAGTGAGGAACTATTAGCTCGATTTCCAACTTTTTCAACTATTTTCAAACCATTCACACGCTTTCTTCAAAATTGCTTAAAACACATTGGAATATCGACGTCGACAGTATAGTTATTAGTTATCCCTTATTTTCCGCATATGTAAAATCAAATCCCACCAGCATCAAAACATATCAACTCTCTATGAGATCTATAGCATCTCGCCGGTGAACATTTGACACTCAAGACATGGGATGTATTCTGGGTAACATGCATAAATGGTGACGACCTTCATATGGCAAAAACTTCTTT